>JAUMJJ010001047.1:0-50964 GCA_033556795.1 Tapera naevia | reverse complement strand
GCTGGAATAAAACATATTTTGTGGAAAATGAGGGTTTTTTTCTCCCCCCGACTGGATTCATTTTCCCCAAAATCGGGTTTTTTTCCTCCCAAATTGGGTTCATTTTCCCCAAAATCCTTTTTTTCCCACAAAAACTGGGTGCATTTTCACACAAATCAGGTTTTCCCCTCCAAACTGATTACATTTTCCAAAAATCTTCTATTTCCACTCCACACTGGGTTTATTTTCCCCAAAATCATTTTTTTCTCCATTACTGGATTCATTTCCCCAAAATCGTTTTTTTTCCACCAAAACTGACTTCATTTTCCCGAAATCGTTTCCCCCCCCCCCCCCCCTTCCAAAAAACTGGCTGTATTTTCACACAAATGAGATTTTCCCCTCCAAACTGATTTCATTTTCCCCCAAATCCGGGTTTATTTCCCAATTACTGGGTTCATTTCCCCAAAATAATTTTTTCCCAAAGCACGGTTCATTTTCTCCAAAATCGATTTTTTTCCACCAAAACAGAGACCATTTACCTACAAGTTCGGTTTTCCCTCCAAACTGTGTTCATTTTCCCCCAAATTAGGGTTTTTTACAAAATTTTACAAAATTACTGGGTTAATTTTCCCAAAATCACTTCGCCCCCCCCCCCCCCCCCAAACTGGATGCATTTTCATACAAATCAGGTTTTTCCCCCCCAAACTGGGTTAATTTTCACCATAATCAGCTTCTTTCCTCCCAACACTCGGTTCATTTCCCTACAAGTTGGTTTCCTCCGCCCAAAACTTTGTTCATTTTCCCAAAATTCGAATTTTTTAACCCAATTACTGGGTTCATTTTCCCCAAAATATTTTTTCCCCAAAACTGGGTTCATTTTCCTTAAAAACGGGTTTTTCTGCCAAAACTGGGTTCATTTTCGCATAATCAGCATTTTTTCCTCGAAACTAGGTTCATTTTCCACAAAATCCTTATTTCCCCCCAAAACTGGGTTTATTTTCACACAAATCAGGTTTTCCCCTCAAAACAGTATTCATTTTCCCCAAAATCTTCTATTTCCACTCCACACTTGGTTCATTTTCCCCAAAAAACAGATTTTTTCCCCCAAAACTGGGTCCATTTTCCCTAAATTCGGGTTTTTTTCCACCAAAACTCGGTTCATTTCCCTAGAAGTTGGTTTCCCCCCCCCAAACTTTGTTCATTTTCCCAAAATTCGGGTTTTTTTACCAATTACTGGGTTCGTTTTCTCCAAAATAATTGTTTTCCCAGAACTGGGTTTATTTTCTGCATAATCAGTTTTTCCCTCTGAAACTGGGTTCATTTTCACAAAATTCGGGAAATGAACTGAGTTTTGGTGGAAAAAAACTGACTTTGGGGAAAATGAACCCAGTTAGGGAGGAAAAAATCCGATTTTGGGGCAAATTACCCCAATTATGGGGGAAAAAAAAATAATTTTCGGGAAATGAACCCAGTAATTGGAAAACCCGGACTCTGGGAAAATGAACACAGTTTGGGAGGAAAGAAGCTGATTATGGGGAAAATGAAACAGTTTTTGGGGAAAAAAACATTTTTGGTGAAAATGAACCCAGTTTTGAAGGAAAAAAAAAGATTTTTGGGAAATAAGCCAGTAACTGGTTCAAAAATCCATATGTTGGGGAAAATGAACACAATTTGGTGGGGAAAACCCGATATGTAGGGAAATAAAACCCATTTTTGGTGGAAAAAAACATATTTTGAGGAAAATGAACCCAGTTTTTGTGGGGAAAAATTATTTTGGGGAAAATGAACCCAGTTTGGGAGGAGAGAAGCTGATTATGGGGAAAATGAACCCAGTTTGGGGGGGGGGGGAATATTTTGTGGAAATAAAGCCAGTAATTGGGTAAAAACCCCGGATTTTTGAGAAAAATGAACCCAGTCTGGTGGGGAAAACCCAATTTGTAGGGAAATAAACCCAGTTTTGTGGAAAAAAATATATTTTGGGGAAAATGAACGCAGTAATGGGGAAAAATCCTGATTTTGGGGAAAATGAACCAAGTGCGGAGTGGAAATAGAAGATTTTGAGGAAAATGAAATCAGTTTGGAGGGACAACCTGATTTGTGTGAAAATGTACCCAGTTTTTGGGGGGGGGGGGGGGAAGGATTTTGTGGAAAATGAACCTAGTTTTGGAGGAAAAAATCTGATTATGCGGAAAATGAACCTCTTTTGGGGGAAAAATGATTTTGGGGGAAATGAACGCAGTAATTGGGTAAAAAACTCTAATTTGGGGAAAATGGAACCAGTTTGGTAGGGAAAACCAAATTTGTAGGGAAGTGAACCCATTTTTGGTGGAAAAAAACATATTTTGGGGAAAATGGACGAGTTTTGGGGGAAAAAATGATTTTGGGGAAAATGAACCCAGTAATGGGAAAAAAATGATTTTGGGGAAAATGAACCCAGTGTGGAATGGAAATAGAAGATTTTGGGAAAATGAAATCAGATAGGAGGGGAAAACCTGATTTTTGTGAAAATGAACTGAGTTTTGGGGGAAATAAGGATTTTATGTAAAATGAACCTATTTTCGGAGGAAAAAAGCTGATTATGTGGAAAATGAACCCAGTTTTGCGGAAAAACCTGTTTTCAAGGAAAATGAACCCAGTTTTGGGAAAAAAATGATTTTGGGGAAAATGAACCCAGTGATCGGGTAAAAACCCGGATTTTGGGGAAAATGAACACAGTTTGTTGGGGAAAACCTAATATGTAGGGAAATAAACCCAGTTTTGGTGGAAAAAACATATTTTGGGGAAAATGAACCCAGTTTTTGGGGTAAAAAAATGATTTTTGGAAAAATTAACCCACTTTTGAGAAAAATCCCTGATTTTGGAGAAAATGAACCCAGTAATGGGAAAAATCCTGATTTTGGGAAAATGAACCAAGTGCGGAGTGGAAATAGAAGATTTTGGGGAAAATGAAATCAGTTTGGAGGGGAACACCTGATTTTGGAGAAAAAGCATCCAGTTTTTGGGGGAAATAAGGATTTTGTGGAAAATGAATATTGTTTCGAGGATAAAAGCTATTTATGCAGAAAATGAACCCAGTTTTGGGTAAAAAACCCCCATTTTTAAGGAAAATGAACCCAATTTTGGGGAAAAAATTTATTTTGGAAAATGAACGCAGTAATTGGGTAAAAAAAACCCAAATTTTGGGAAAATGAACCCCGTTTGGAGAAAAAAACCCAATTATGGGAAAAATGACCCAGTTTTGGGAAAAAATTACTTGGGGAAATGAAATCAGTTTTGGGAAAAAATTATTTTGGGGAAAATGAACCCAGTGTTTCAGAGGAAATAGAAGATTTTGGGGAAAAAAAAAAATCAAAAATTCACCAAAAATTACACCAAAAATTTCACCAAAATCATTATTTCCCTCCAAAACTGGATTCATTTCCCCCAAAATCAGATTTTTTCCTCCAAATTGGGTTCATTTTCTCCAAAATCCTATTTTTCCCCCAAAACTGGGTGCATATTCACACAAATCAGGTTTTCCCCTCCTAAAACGGTTCATTTTCCACAAAAGCTTCTATTTCCACTCCACGCTGGGTTCATTTTCCCCATAATCAGGGTTTATTCCCAATTACTGTGTTCACTTTCCTCAAAATCCTTTCCCCCCCCCCCCCCCCTCAAAAATGGGTTCATTTATCTCAAAAACTAACCCCTTGATTTAAAGAATCCTGGAATTTCCTTCCATGAATAGCTGCCAGAAGAGAAAGCTTTTTACCGCAGGGTATTCCTCTCTCGAAGGCTTACAAATACAGGCAAAGAGAGGATCTGCTCCTGCTTTCTTGAGCAGCCTTCACAGTTTTTCCCCGGCTTTCACACCACATTCCGCTGCAAACATTACGTTGGTCCGGAGACAGCGCCTTCTCTTGCCGGCTGGCTCTCTAAAGTGAAACCGCTCAGAAAGCTGTCTCTGGCCGCGGTTTCACCAGACATCTCGGCTGTCTGCTCCTTGCCGCTCTGAGGAGCAGTCATTTCAGATATCTAGCATCACATCACAGCGCATGCACATGAGTCTAAAATCATTCTCTCTTAGAAACTTGCTATTTATGAAAATTGTTTTAGCATGACTTTTCATCTTCTAACAATGTAATTAAAGGGAAAATTATCAGATGATCTGCTCGTGCTTCAAGGACGAGGGATCCCTGTTTTCCAGTGTAGTCTCATCAGCCTCTGCAAACTCTTTCTACTGAAACAGCAGGCAGGGAATCCACAGCACATTCTCTGAACGGCACGGTTTTGTGTTTCTCCAAAGGAGAACAGAAACTAACCCCTTGATTTTAAAGAATCACAGAATGTTCTTCCATGAATCGCTGCTAGAGAGAAAGCATTTTAGCGGCAGGCTATTCCTCTCTCGAAGGCTGACAAATACAGGCAAAGAGTCGAGCTGCTTTTGCTTTCTTGCGCAGCCTTCACAGTGTAGCCCCGGCTTTCACAGTAGGCTTCAGCTGCAAACATTACGTTGTTCGGGAGACAGTGCCTTCTCTTACCGGCTAGCTCTCTAAACTGAAGCCGGTCGGAAAGCTGCCACTCGCCGCGGTTCTACAGACATCCCGGCGGTCTGCTGCTTGCCTCCCTGACGAACAGTCTTTTCCGATTTCTAGCAGCATATTAAAGCGCGTCCACAGCAGTCTAAAATCTTGCCTCCTACCCACCCCCGAATTTTCTATTTTGGAAATGTTTTAGCATGACATCTAATCTCCTAACAATGTATTTAAAAGACAAATAATCGGATGATCTGTTCGTGTTCAAGGACGAGAGATCCCTTTTTTCCCGTCCATTCCCTTCAGCCTCTGCAAACTGTTTCTGCTGAAACTTGTTACAACAGCCGGCAGCGAATTCACACACATTCTCTGAACTGCACGGTTTTGTTTTTCCTCCAAGGGAGTGCAGAAACTAACCTTGGATTTTAAAGAATCCTGAATTTCCTTCCATGAATAGCTGCCAGAAGAGAAAGCTTTTTACCGGCAGGGTATTCCTCTCTCGAAGGCTTACAAATACAGGCAAAGAGAGGATCTGCTCCTGCTTTCTTGAGCAGCCTTCACAGTGTTTCCCCGGTTTCACACCACATTCCGGCTGCAAACATTACGTTGGTCCGGAGACAGCGCCTTCTCTTGCCGGCTGGCTCTCTAAGTGAAACCGCTCAGAAAGCTGTCTCTGGCCGCGGTTCCACAGACATCTCGTCTGTCTGCTCCTTGCCGCTCTGAGGAGCAGTCATTTCAGATATCTAGCATCACATCACAGCGCATGCACATGAGTCTAAAATCTTCTCTCTTAGAAACTTGCTATTTATGAAAATTGTTTTAGCATGACTTTTCATCTTCTAACAATGTAATTAAAGGGAATATTATCAGATGATCTGCTCGTGCTTCAAGGACGAGGATCCCTGTTTTCCAGTGTAGTCTCATCAGCCTCTGCAAACTCTTTCTACTAAAACAGCAGGCAGGGAATCCACAGCACATTCTCTGAACGGCACGGTTTTGTGTTTCTCCAAAGGAGAGCAGAAACTAACCCCTTGATTTTAAAGAATCACAGAATGTTCTTCCATGAATCGACTGCTAGAAGAGAAAGCATTTTAGCGGCAGGCTATTCCTCTCTCGAAGGCTGACAAATACAGGCAAAGAGTCGAGCTGCTTTTGCGTTCTTGCGCAGCCTTCACAGTGTAGCCCCGGCTTTCACAGTAGGCTTCAGCTGCAAACATTACGTTGTTCGGGAGACAGTGCCTTCTCTTACCGGCTAGCTCTCTAAACTGAAGCCGGTCGGAAAGCTTCCTCTGCCGCGGTTCTAAAGACATCCCGGCGGTCTGGCTGCTTGCCTCCCTGACGAACAGTCATTTCAGATTTTGGGAGGAATTAACCCAGTTTGGGAGAAAAAAAACTGATTATGGGGAAAATGAAGCCAGTTTGTAGGGAAAAAGCCGTTTTTGAATATAATAAACCCAGTTATGGGGAAAATGAACCAGTAATGGGGAAAAGACCGATTATGGGGAAAATGAACAGAGTTTGGGGGGGGAAAACCCATTTTTTAGGGAAAGGAACACAGTTAAGGTGGAAAGAAACAGATTCTGTGGAAATGAAATTGTAGGGAAATGAACCCAGTTTTGCTGGAATAAAACATATTTTGTGGAAAATGAGGGTTTTTTTCTCCCCCCGACTGGATTCATTTTCCCCAAAATCGGGTTTTTTTTCCTCCCAAATTGGGTTCATTTTCCCCAAAATCCTTTTTTTCCCACAAAAACTGGGTGCATTTTCACACAAATCAGGTTTTCCCCTCCAAACTGATTACATTTTCCAAAAATCTTCTATTTCCACTCCACACTGGGTTTATTTTCCCCAAAATCATTTTTTTCTCCATTACTGGATTCATTTCCCCAAAATCGTTTTTTTTCCACCAAAACTGACTTCATTTTCCCGAAATCGTTTCCCCCCCCCCCCCCCCCAAAAAACTGGCTGCATTTTCACACAAATGAGATTTTCCCCTCCAAACTGATTTCATTTTCCCCCAAATCCGGGTTTATTTCCCAATTACTGGGTTCATTTCCCCCAAATAATTTTTTCCCAAAGCACGGTTCATTTTCTCCAAAATCGATTTTTTTCCACCAAAACAGAGACCATTTACCTACAAGTTCGGTTTTCCCTCCAAACTGTGTTCATTTTCCCCCAAATTAGGGTTTTTTACAAATTTTACAAATTACTGGGTTAATTTTCCCCAAAATCACTTCGCCCCCCCCCCCCCCCCCCCCAAACTGGATGCATTTTCATACAAATCAGGTTTTTCCCCCCCAAACTGGGTTAATTTTCACCATAATCAGCTTCTTTCCTCCCAAACTCGGTTCATTTCCCTACAAGTTGGTTTCCTCCGCCCAAAACTTTGTTCATTTTCCCCAAAATTCGAATTTTTTAACCCAATTACTGGGTTCATTTTCCCAAAATATTTTTTTTCCCCAAAACTGGGTTCATTTTCCTTAAAAACGGGTTTTTCTGCCAAAACTGGGTTCATTTTCCGCATAATCAGCATTTTTCCTCCGAAACTAGGTTCATTTTCCACAAAATCCTTATTCCCCCCAAAACTGGGTTTATTTTCACACAAATCAGGTTTTCCCCCTCAAAACAGTATTCATTTTCCCAAAATCTTCTATTTCCACTCCACACTTGGTTCATTTTCCCCAAAAACAGATTTTTTTCCCCAAAACTGGGTCCATTTTCCTAAATTCGGGTTTTTTTCCACCAAAACTCGGTTCATTTCCCTAGAAGTTGGTTTCCCCCCCCCAAACTTTGTTCATTTTCCCAAAATTCGGGTTTTTTTACCCAATTACTGGGTTTTGTTTTCTCCAAAATAATTGTTTTCCCCAGAACTGGGTTTATTTTCTGCATAATCAGTTTTTCCCTCTGAAACTGGGTTCATTTTCCACAAAATTCGGGAAATGAACTGAGTTTTGGTGGAAAAAAACTGACTTTGGGGAAAATGAACCCAGTTAGGGAGGAAAAAATCCGATTTTGGGGCAAATTACCCCAATTATGGGGAAAAAAAAATAATTTTCGGGAAATGAACCCAGTAATTGGAAAACCCGGACTCTGGGGAAAATGAACACAGTTTGGGAGGAAAGAAGCTGATTATGGGGAAAATGAAACCAGTTTTTGGGGAAAAAAACATTTTGGTGAAAATGAACCCAGTTTTGAAGGAAAAAAAAGATTTTTGGGAAATAAAGCCAGTAACTGGTTCAAAAATCCATATGTTGGGGAAAATGAACACAATTTGGTGGGGAAAACCCGATATGTAGGGAAATAAACCCATTTTTGGTGGAAAAAAACATATTTTGAGGAAAATGAACCCAGTTTTTGTGGGGAAAAAATTATTTTGGGGAAAATGAACCCAGTTTGGAGGAGAGAAGCTGATTATGGGAAAATGAACCCAGTTTGGGGGGGGGGGGAATATTTTGTGGAAATAAAGCCAGTAATTGGGTAAAAACCCCGGATTTTTGAGAAAAATGAACCCAGTCTGGTGGGGAAAACCCAATTTGTAGGGAAATAAACCCAGTTTTGTGGAAAAAATATATTTTGGGGAAAATGAACGCAGTAATGGGGAAAAATCCTGATTTTGGGAAAATGAACCAAGTGCGGAGTGGAAATAGAAGATTTTGAGGAAAATGAAATCAGTTTGGAGGGGACAACCTGATTTGTGTGAAAATGTACCCAGTTTTTGGGGGGGGGGGGGGGAAGGATTTTGTGGAAAATGAACCTAGTTTTGGAGGAAAAAATCTGATTATGCGGAAAATGAACCTCTTTTGGGGGGAAAAATGATTTTGGGGGAAATGAACGCAGTAATTGGGTAAAAAACTCTAATTTGGGGGAAAATGGAACCAGTTTGGTAGGGAAAACCAAATTTGTAGGGAAGTGAACCCATTTTTGGTGGAAAAAAACATATTTTGGGGAAAATGGACCGAGTTTTGGGGGAAAAAATGATTTTGGGGAAAATGAACCCAGTAATGGGGAAAAAAATGATTTTGGGGAAAATGAACCCAGTGTGGAATGGAAATAGAAGATTTTGGGGAAAATGAAATCAGATAGGAGGGGAAAACCTGATTTTGTGAAAATGAACTGAGTTTTGGGGGAAATAAGGATTTTATGTAAAATGAACCTATTTTCGGAGGAAAAAAAGCTGATTATGTGGAAAATGAACCCAGTTTGCGGAAAAACCTGTTTTCAAGGAAAATGAACCCAGTTTTGGGGAAAAAATGATTTTGGGGAAAATGAACCCAGTGATCGGGTAAAAAACCCGGATTTTGGGGAAAATGAACACAGTTTGTTGGGGAAAACCTAATATGTAGGGAAATAAACCCAGTTTTGGTGGAAAAACATATTTTGGGGAAAATGAACCCAGTTTTGGGGTAAAAAAATGATTTTTGGAAAAATTAACCCACTTTGTGAGAAAAATCCTGATTTTGGAGAAAATGAACCCAGTAATGGGGAAAAATCCTGATTTTGGGGAAAATGAACCAAGTGCGGAGTGGAAATAGAAGATTTTGGGGAAAATGAAATCAGTTTGGAGGGGAACACCTGATTTTGGAGAAAAAGCATCCAGTTTTGGGGGAAATAAGGATTTTGTGGAAAATGAATATTGTTTCGGAGGATAAAAGCTATTTATGCAGAAAATGAACCCAGTTTTGGGTAAAAAACCCATTTTAAGGAAAATGAACCCAATTTTGGGGAAAAAAATTTATTTTTGGGAAAATGAACGCAGTAATTGGGTAAAAAAACCCAAATTTTGGGGAAATGAACCCCGTTTGGGAGGAAAAAAACCCAATTATGGGAAAAATGAACCCAGTTTTGGGGAAAAAATTATTTTGGGGAAATGAAATCAGTTTTGGGAAAAAAATTATTTTGGGGAAAATGAACCCAGTGTTTCAGAGGAAATAGAAGATTTTGGGGAAAAAAAAAAATCAAAAATTCACCAAAAATTACACCAAAAATTTCACCAAAATCATTATTTCCCTCCCAAAACTGGATTCATTTCCCCAAAATCAGATTTTTTCCTCCCAAATTGGGTTCATTTTCTCCAAAATCCTATTTTTCCCCCAAAACTGGGTGCATATTCACACAAATCAGGTTTTCCCCTCCTAAAACGGTTCATTTTCCACAAAAGCTTCTATTTCCACTCCACGCTGGGTTCATTTTCCCCATAATCAGGGTTTATTCCCAATTACTGTGTTCACTTTCCTCAAAAATCCTTTCCCCCCCCCCCCCCCCTCAAAAATGGGTTCATTTATCTCAAAAACTAACCCCTTGATTTTAAAGAATCCTGGAATTTCCTTCCATGAATAGCTGCCAGAAGAGAAAGCTTTTTACCGGCAGGGTATTCCTCTCTCGAAGGCTTACAAATACAGGCAAAGAGAGGATCTGCTCCTGCTTTCTTGAGCAGCCTTCACAGTTTTTCCCCGGCTTTCACACCACATTCCGGCTGCAAACATTACGTTTGGTCCGGAGACAGCGCCTTCTCTTGCCGGCTGGCTCTCTAAAGTGAAACCGCTCAGAAAGCTGTCTCTGGCCGCGGTTTCACAGACATCTCGGCTGTCTGCTCCTTGCCGCTCTGAGGAGCAGTCATTTCAGATATCTAGCATCACATCACAGCGCATGCACATGAGTCTAAAATCATTCTCTCTTAGAAACTTGCTATTTATGAAAATTGTTTTAGCATGACTTTTCATCTTCTAACAATGTAATTAAAGGGAAAATTATCAGATGATCTGCTCGTGCTTCAAGGACGAGGGATCCCTGTTTTCCAGTGTAGTCTCATCAGCCTCTGCAAACTCTTTCTACTGAAACAGCAGGCAGGGAATCCACAGCACATTCTCTGAACGGCACGGTTTTGTGTTTCTCCAAAGGAGAACAGAAACTAACCCCTTGATTTTAAAGAATCACAGAATGTTCTTCCATGAATCGCTGCTAGAAGAGAAAGCATTTTAGCGGCAGGCTATTCCTCTCTCGAAGGCTGACAAATACAGGCAAAGAGTCGAGCTGCTTTTGCTTTCTTGCGCAGCCTTCACAGTGTAGCCCCGGCTTTCACAGTAGGCTTCAGCTGCAAACATTACGTTGTTCGGGAGACAGTGCCTTCTCTTACCGGCTAGCTCTCTAAACTGAAGCCGGTCGGAAAGCTGCCACTCGCCGCGGTTCTACAGACATCCGGCGGTCTGCTGCTTGCCTCCCTGACGAACAGTCTTTTCCGATTTCTAGCAGCATATTAAAGCGCGTCCACAGCAGTCTAAAATCTTGCCTCCTACCCACCCCCGAATTTTCTATTTTGGAAATGTTTAGCATGACATCTAATCTCTAACAATGTATTTAAAAGACAAATAATCGGATGATCTGTTCGTGTTCAAGGACGAGAGATCCCTTTTTTCCCGTCCATTCCCTTCAGCCTCTGCAAACTGTTTCTGCTGAAACTTGTTACAACAGCCGGCAGCGAATTCACACACATTCTCTGAACTGCACGGTTTTGTTTTTCCTCCAAGGGAGTGCAGAAACTAACTCTTGGATTTTAAAGAATCCTGGAATTTCCTTCCATGAATAGCTGCCAGAAGAGAAAGCTTTTTACCGGCAGGGTATTCCTCTCTCGAAGGCTTACAAATACAGGCAAAGAGAGGATCTGCTCCTGCTTTCTTGAGCAGCCTTCACAGTTTTTCCCCGGCTTTCACACCCACATTCCGGCTGCAAACATTACGTTGGTCCGGAGACAGCGCCTTCTCTTGCCGGCTGGCTCTCTAAACTGAAACCGCTCAGAAAGCTGTCTCTGGCCGCGGTTTCACAGACATCTCGGCTGTCTGCTCCTTGCCGCTCTGAGGAGCAGTCATTTCAGATATCTAGCATCACATCACAGCGCATGCACATGAGTCTAAAATCTTTCTCTCTTAGAAACTTGCTATTTATGAAAATTGTTTTAGCATGACTTTTCATCTTCTAACAATGTAATTAAAGGGAAAATTATTCAGATGATCTGCTCGTGCTTCAAGGACGAGGGATCCCTGTTTTCCAGTGTAGTCTCATCAGCCTCTGCAAACTCTTTCTACTGAAACAGCAGGCAGGGAATCCACAGCACATTCTCTGAACAGCACGGTTTTGTGTTTCTCCAAAGGAGAGCAGAAACTAACACCTTGATTTTAAAGAATCCTGGAATGTTCTTCCATGAATCGCTGCTAGAAGAGAAAGCATTTTAGCGGCAGGCTATTCCTCTCTCGAAGGCTGACAAATACAGGCAAAGAGTCGAGCTGCTTTTGCTTTCTTGTGCAGCCTTCACAGTGTAGCCCCGGCTTTCACAGTAGGCTTCAGCTGCAAACATTACGTTGTTCGGGAGACAGTGCCTTCTCTTACCGGCTAGCTCTCTAAACTGAAGCCGGTCGGAAAGCTTCCTCTGCCCGCGGTTCTAAAGACATCCCGGCGGTCTTCCTCTTGCCTCCCTGACGAACAGTCATTTCAGATTTTGGGAGGAATTAACCCAGTTTGGGAGAAAAAAACTGATTATGGGGAAAATGAAGCCAGTTTGTGGGGAAAAAGCCGTTTTTGAATATAATAAACCCAGTTATGGGGAAAATGAACCAGTAATGGGGAAAAAACCGATTATGGGGAAAATGAACAGAGTTTGGGGGGGGGGAAACCCATTTTGTAGGGAAAGGAACACAGTTAAGGTGGAAAGAAACAGATTCTGTGGAAAATGAAATTGTAGGGAAATGAACCCAGTTTTGCTGGAATAAAACATATTTTGTGGAAAATGAGGGGTTTTTTTCTCCCCCCGACTGGATTCTTTTTCCCCAAAATCGGGTTTTTTCCTCCCAAATTGGGTCATTTTCCCCAAAATCCTTTTTTTCCCACAAAAACTGGGTGCATTTTCACACAAATCAGGTTTTCCCCTCCAAACTGATTACATTTTCCAAAAATCTTCTATTTCCACTCCACACTGGGTTTATTTTCCCCAAAATCATTTTTTTCTCCATTACTGGATTCATTTCCCCAAAATCGTTTTTTTTCCACCAAAACTGACTTCATTTTCCCGAAATCGTTTCCCCCCCCCCCCCCCCCAAAAAACTGGCTGCATTTTCACACAAATGAGATTTTCCCCTCCAAACTGATTTCATTTTCCCCCAAATCCGGGTTTATTTCCCAATTACTGGGTTCATTTCCCCAAAATAATTTTTTCCCAAAGCACGGTCATTTTCTCCAAAATCGATTTTTTTCCACCAAAACAGAGACCATTTACCTACAAGTTCGGTTTTCCCTCCAAACTGTGTTCATTTTCCCCAAATTAGGGTTTTTTTACAAAATTTTACAAAATTACTGGGTTAATTTTCCCCAAAATCACTTCGCCCCCCCCCCCCCCCCCAAACTGGATGCATTTTCATACAAATCAGGTTTTTCCCCCCCAAACTGGGTAATTTTCACCATAATCAGCTTCTTTCCTCCCAAACTCGGTTCATTTCCCTACAAGTTGGTTTCCTCCGCCCAAAACTTTGTTCATTTTCCCCAAAATTCGAATTTTTTAACCCAATTACTGGGTTCATTTTCCCAAAATATTTTTTTCCCCAAAACTGGGTTCATTTTCCTTAAAAAACGGGTTTTTCTGCCAAAACTGGGTTCATTTTCCGCATAATCAGCATTTTTCCTCCGAAACTAGGTTCATTTTCCACAAAATCCTTATTTCCCCCCAAAACTGGGTTTATTTTCACACAAATCAGTTTTCCCCTCAAAACAGTATTCATTTTCCCCAAAATCTTCTATTTCCACTCC
Source organism: Tapera naevia (assembly GCA_033556795.1). NCBI lineage: Eukaryota > Metazoa > Chordata > Aves > Cuculiformes > Neomorphidae > Tapera > Tapera naevia. The sequence continues at coordinate 37,681 of JAUMJJ010001047.1, read as the reverse complement.
ACACTTGGTTCATTTTCCCCAAAAACAGATTTTTTCCCCCAAAACTGGGTCCATTTTCCCTAAATTCGGGTTTTTTTCCACCAAAACTCGGTTCCATTTCCCTAGAAGTTGGTTTCCCCCCCCAAACTTTGTTCATTTTCCCCAAAATTCGGGTTTTTTTACCCAATTACTGGGTTTGTTTTCTCCAAAATAATTGTTTTCCCAGAACTGGGTTTATTTTCTGCATAATCAGTTTTTCCCTCTGAAACTGGGTTCATTTTCCACAAAATTCGGGAAATGAACTGAGTTTTGGTGGAAAAAAACTGACTTTGGGGAAAATGAACCCAGTTAGGGAGGAAAAAATCCGATTTTGGGGCAAATTACCCCAATTATGGGGGAAAAAAAAATAATTTTCGGGAAATGAACCCAGTAATTGGAAAACCCGGACTCTGGGAAAATGAACACAGTTTGGGAGGAAAGAAGCTGATTATGGGGAAAATGAAACCAGTTTTTGGGGAAAAAAACATTTTTGGTGAAAATGAACCCAGTTTTGAAGGAAAAAAAAAAGATTTTTGGGAAATAAAGCCAGTAACTGGTTCAAAAATCCATATGTTGGGGAAAATGAACACAATTTGGTGGGGAAAACCCGATATGTAGGGAAATAAACCCATTTTTGGTGGAAAAAAACATATTTTGAGAAAATGAACCCAGTTTTTGTGGGGAAAAAATTATTTTGGGGAAAATGAACCCAGTTTGGGAGGAGAGAAGCTGATTATGGGGAAAATGAACCCAGTTTGGGGGGGGGGGGAATATTTTGTGGAAATAAAGCCAGTAATTGGGTAAAAACCCCGGATTTTTGAGAAAATGAACCCAGTCTGGTGGGGAAAACCCAATTTGTAGGGAAATAAACCCAGTTTTGTGGAAAAAATATATTTTGGGGAAAATGAACGCAGTAATGGGGAAAAATCCTGATTTTGGGGAAAATGAACCAAGTGCGGAGTGGAAATAGAAGATTTTGAGGAAAATGAAATCAGTTTGGAGGGGACAACCTGATTTGTGTGAAAATGTACCCAGTTTTTGGTTTTTGGGGGGGGGGGGGGGAAGGATTTTGTGGAAAATGAACCTAGTTTTGGAGGAAAAAATCTGATTATGCGGAAAATGAACCTCTTTTGGGGGGAAAAATGATTTTGGGGGAAATGAACGCAGTAATTGGGTAAAAAACTCTAATTTGGGGGAAAATGGAACCAGTTTGGTAGGGAAAACCAAATTTGTAGGGAAGTGAACCCATTTTTGGTGGAAAAAAAACATATTTTGGGGAAAATGGACCGAGTTTTGGGGGGAAAAAATGATTTTGGGGAAAATGAACCCAGTAATGGGGAAAAAAATGATTTTGGGGAAAATGAACCCAGTGTGGAATGGAAATAGAAGATTTTGGGGAAAATGAAATCAGATAGGAGGGGAAAACCTGATTTTTGTGAAAATGAACTGAGTTTTGGGGGGAAATAAGGATTTTATGTAAAATGAACCTATTTTCGGAGGAAAAAAGCTGATTATGTGGAAAATGAACCCAGTTTTGCGGAAAAACCTGTTTTCAAGGAAAATGAACCCAGTTTTGGGGAAAAAAATGATTTTGGGGAAAATGAACCCAGTGATCGGGTAAAAAACCCGGATTTTGGGGAAAATGAACACAGTTTGTTGGGGAAAACCTAATATGTAGGGAAATAAACCCAGTTTTGGTGGAAAAAACATATTTTGGGGAAAATGAACCCAGTTTTGGGGTAAAAAAATGATTTTTGGAAAAATTAACCCACTTTGTGAGAAAAATCCCTGATTTTGGAGAAAATGAACCCAGTAATGGGGAAAAATCCTGATTTTGGGGAAAATGAACCAAGTGCGGAGTGGAAATAGAAGATTTTGGGGAAAATGAAATCAGTTTGGAGGGGAACACCTGATTTTGGAGAAAAAGCATCCAGTTTTTGGGGGAAATAAGGATTTTGTGGAAAATGAATATTGTTTCGGAGGATAAAAGCTATTTATGCAGAAAATGAACCCAGTTTTGGGTAAAAAACCCATTTTTAAGGAAAATGAACCCAATTTTGGGGAAAAAAATTTATTTTTGGGAAAATGAACGCAGTAATTGGGTAAAAAAACCCAAATTTTGGGGAAAATGAACCCCGTTTGGGAGGAAAAAAACCCAATTATGGGAAAAATGAACCCAGTTTTGGGGAAAAAATTATTTTGGGGAAAATGAAATCAGTTTTGGGAAAAAAATTATTTTGGGGAAAATGAACCCAGTGTTTCAGAGGAAATAGAAGATTTTGGGGAAAAAAAAAAATCAAAAATTCACCAAAAATTACACCAAAAATTTCACCAAAATCATTATTTCCCTCCCAAAACTGGATTCATTTCCCCCAAAATCAGATTTTTTCCTCCCAAATTGGGTTCATTTTCTCCAAAATCCTATTTTTCCCCCAAAACTGGGTGCATATTCACACAAATCAGGTTTTCCCCTCCTAAAACGGTTCATTTTCCACAAAAGCTTCTATTTCCACTCCACGCTGGGTTCATTTTCCCCATAATCAGGGTTTATTCCCAATTACTGTGTTCACTTTCCTCAAAAATCCTTTCCCCCCCCCCCCCCCCCTCAAAAATGGGTTCATTTATCTCAAAAACTAACCCCTTGATTTTAAAGAATCCTGGAATTTCCTTCCATGAATAGCTGCCAGAAGAGAAAGCTTTTTACCGGCAGGGTATTCCTCTCTCGAAGGCTTACAAATACAGGCAAAGAGAGGATCTGCTCCTGCTTTCTTGAGCAGCCTTCACAGTTTTTCCCCGGCTTTCACACCACATTCCGGCTGCAAACATTACGTTGGTCCGGAGACAGCGCCTTCTCTTGCCGGCTGGCTCTCTAAAGTGAAACCGCTCAGAAAGCTGTCTCTGGCCGCGGTTTCACAGACATCTCGGCTGTCTGCTCCTTGCCGCTCTGAGGAGCAGTCATTTCAGATATCTAGCATCACATCACAGCGCATGCACATGAGTCTAAAATCATTCTCTCTTAGAAACTTGCTATTTATGAAAATTGTTTTAGCATGACTTTTCATCTTCTAACAATGTAATTAAAGGGAAAATTATCAGATGATCTGCTCGTGCTTCAAGGACGAGGGATCCCTGTTTTCCAGTGTAGTCTCATCAGCCTCTGCAAACTCTTTCTACTGAAACAGCAGGCAGGGAATCCACAGCACATTCTCTGAACGGCACGGTTTTGTGTTTCTCCAAAGGAGAACAGAAACTAACCCCTTGATTTTAAAGAATCACAGAATGTTCTTCCATGAATCGCTGCTAGAAGAGAAAGCATTTTAGCGGCAGGCTATTCCTCTCTCGAAGGCTGACAAATACAGGCAAAGAGTCGAGCTGCTTTTGCTTTCTTGCGCAGCCTTCACAGTGTAGCCCCGGCTTTCACAGTAGGCTTCAGCTGCAAACATTACGTTGTTCGGGAGACAGTGCCTTCTCTTACCGGCTAGCTCTCTAAACTGAAGCCGGTCGGAAAGCTGCCACTCGCCGCGGTTCTACAGACATCCCGGCGGTCTGCTGCTTGCCTCCCTGACGAACAGTCTTTTCCGATTTCTAGCAGCATATTAAAGCGCGTCCACAGCAGTCTAAAATCTTGCCTCCTACCCACCCCCGAATTTTCTATTTTGGAAATGTTTTAGCATGACATCTAATCTCCTAACAATGTATTTAAAAGACAAATAATCGGATGATCTGTTCGTGTTCAAGGACGAGAGATCCCTTTTTTCCCGTCCATTCCCTTCAGCCTCTGCAAACTGTTTCTGCTGAAACTTGTTACAACAGCCGGCAGCGAATTCACACACATTCTCTGAACTGCACGGTTTTGTTTTTCCTCCAAGGGAGTGCAGAAACTAACTCTTGGATTTTAAAGAATCCTGGAATTTCCTTCCATGAATAGCTGCCAGAAGAGAAAGCTTTTTACCGGCAGGGTATTCCTCTCTCGAAGGCTTACAAATACAGGCAAAGAGAGGATCTGCTCCTGCTTTCTTGAGCAGCCTTCACAGTTTTTCCCCGGCTTTCACACCACATTCCGGCTGCAAACATTACGTTGGTCCGGAGACAGCGCCTTCTCTTGCCGGCTGGCTCTCTAAACTGAAACCGCTCAGAAAGCTGTCTCTGGCCGCGGTTTCACAGACATCTCGGCTGTCTGCTCCTTGCCGCTCTGAGGAGCAGTCATTTCAGATATCTAGCATCACATCACAGCGCATGCACATGAGTCTAAAATCTTTCTCTCTTAGAAACTTGCTATTTATGAAAATTGTTTTAGCATGACTTTTCATCTTCTAACAATGTAATTAAAGGGAAAATTATCAGATGATCTGCTCGTGCTTCAAGGACGAGGGATCCCTGTTTTCCAGTGTAGTCTCATCAGCCTCTGCAAACTCTTTCTACTGAAACAGCAGGCAGGGAATCCACAGCACATTCTCTGAACTGCACGGTTTTGTGTTTCTCCAAAGGAGAGCAGAAACTAACACCTTGATTTTAAAGAATCCTGGAATGTTCTTCCATGAATCGCTGCTAGAAGAGAAAGCATTTTAGCGGCAGGCTATTCCTCTCTCGAAGGCTGACAAATACAGGCAAAGAGTCGAGCTGCTTTTGCTTTCTTGTGCAGCCTTCACAGTGTAGCCCCGGCTTTCACAGTAGGCTTCAGCTGCAAACATTACGTTGTTCGGGAGACAGTGCCTTCTCTTACCGGCTAGCTCTCTAAACTGAAGCCGGTCGGAAAGCTTCCTCTGCCCGCGGTTCTAAAGACATCCCGGCGGTCTTCCTCTTGCCTCCCTGACGAACAGTCATTTCAGATTTTGGGAGGAATTAACCCAGTTTGGGAGAAAAAAACTGATTATGGGGAAAATGAAGCCAGTTTGTGGGGAAAAAGCCGTTTTTGAATATAATAAACCCAGTTATGGGGAAAATGAACCAGTAATGGGGAAAAAACCGATTATGGGGAAAATGAACAGAGTTTGGGGGGGGGGAAACCCATTTTGTAGGGAAAGGAACACAGTTAAGGTGGAAAGAAACAGATTCTGTGGAAAATGAAATTGTAGGGAAATGAACCCAGTTTTGCTGGAATAAAACATATTTTGTGGAAAATGAGGGGTTTTTTTCTCCCCCCGACTGGATTCTTTTTCCCCAAAATCGGGTTTTTTCCTCCCAAATTGGGTTCATTTTCCCCAAAATCCTTTTTTTCCCACAAAAACTGGGTGCATTTTCACACAAATGAGATTTTCCCCTCCAAACTGATTTCATTTTCCCCCAAATCCGGGTTTATTTCCCAATTACTGGGTTCATTTCCCCAAAATAATTTTTTCCCAAAGCACTGTTCATTTTCCCCAAAATCGATTTTTTTCCACCAAAACAGAGACCATTTACCTACAAGTTGGGTTTTCCCCCCAAACTGTGTTCATTTTCCCCCAAATTAGGGTTTTTTACAAAATTTTACAAAATTACTGGGTTAATTTTCCCCAAAATCACTTCGCCCCCCCCCCCCCCCCAAACTGGATGCATTTTCATACAAATCAGGCTTTTCCCCCCCAAACTGGGTTAATTTTCACCATAATCAGCTTCTTTCCTCCCAAACTCGGTTCATTTCCCTACAAGTTGGTTTCCTCCGCCCAAAACTTTGTTCATTTTCCCCAAAATTCGAATTTTTTAACCCAATTACTGGGTTCATTTTCCCAAAATATTTTTTTTCCCCAAAACTGGGTTCATTTTCCTTAAAAACGTGTTTTTCTGCCAAAACTGGGTTCATTTTCCGCATAATCAGCATTTTTCCTCCGAAACTAGGTTCATTTTCCACAAAATCCTTATTTCCCCCCAAAACTGGGTTTATTTTCACACAAATCAGGTTTTCCCCTCAAAACAGTATTCATTTTCCCCAAAATCTTCTATTTCCACTCCACACTTGGTTCATTTTCCCCAAAAACAGATTTTTCCCCCAAAACTGGGTCCATTTTCCCTAAATTCGGGTTTTTTTTCCACCAAAACTCGGTTCATTTCCCTAGAAGTTGGTTTCCCCCCCCCCCAAACTTTGTTCATTTTCCCCAAAATTCGTTTTTTTTACCCAATTACTGGGTTCGTTTTCTCCAAAATAATTGTTTTCCCCAAAACTGGGTTTATTTTCTGCATAATCAGTTTTTCCCTCTGAAACTGGGTTCATTTTCCACAAAATTCGGGAAATGAACTGAGTTTTGGTGGAAAAAAACTGACTTTGGGGAAAATGAACCCAGTTAGGGAGGAAAAAATCCGATTTTGGGGCAAATTACCCCAATTATGGGGGAAAAAAAAATAATTTTCGGGAAATGAACCCAGTAATTGGAAAACCCGGACTCTGGGGAAAATGAACACAGTTTGGGAGGAAAGAAGCTGATTATGGGGAAAATGAAACCAGTTTTGGGGGAAAAAAACATTTTTGGTGAAAATGAACCCAGTTTTGAAGGAAAAAAAAAAGATTTTGGGGAAATAAAGCCAGTAACTGGTTCAAAAATCCATATGTTGGGGAAAATGAACACAATTTGGTGGGGAAAACCCGATATGTAGGGAAATAAACCCATTTTTGGTGGAAAAAAACATATTTTGAGGAAAATGATCCCAGTTTTTTGGGGGAAAAAATTATTTTGGGGAAAATGAACCCAGTTTGGGAGGAGAGAAGCTGATTATGGGGGAAATGAACCCAGTTTGGGGGAAAAAAATATTTTGTGGAAATAAAGCCAGTAATTGGGTAAAAACCCCGGATTTTGGAGAAAAATGAACCCAGTCTGGTGGGGAAAACCCAATTTGTAGGGAAATAAACCCAGTTTTGTGGAAAAAATATATTTTGGGGAAAATGAACGCAGTAATGGGGAAAAATCCTGATTTTGGGGAAAATGAACCAAGTGCGGAGTGGAAATAGAAGATTTTGAGGAAAATGAAATCAGTTTGGAGGGGACAACCTGATTTGTGTGAAAATGTATCCAGTTTTGGGGGTTAATAGGGATTTTCTGGAAAATGAGCCTAGTTTTGGAGGAAAAAAAATGCTGATTATGCGGAAAATGAACCCAGTTTTGGGGGAAAAATCCATTTTTAAGGAAAATGAACCCAGTTTGGGGGAAAAAAATTATTTTGGGGAAAATGAACCCAGTAATCGGGTAAAAAACCCGATTTTTTTTGAAAATGAACAGAGTTTGTGGGGGGGGGGGAACCAACTTGTAGGGAAATGAACCGAGTTTTGCTTGAAAAAAACCAACTTTGGGGAAAATCAACCCAGTTTGGGAGGGAAAAAAACGATTTTGGGGAAAATGAACCCAGTTTGGGGGGAAAAAACCCGATTTTGGGGAAATGAACCCAGTAATGGGGAAAAAACCTCATTTTGGGGAAAATGAACACTGTTTGGAGGGGAAAACTTGATTTGTGTGAAAATGCACCCAGTGTTTTGAAGAAAAAAGGATTTTGGGGAAAATGAACCCAGTTTGGGAGGATAGAAGCTGATTATGGGGAAAATGAACCCAGTTTGGGGGGGGGGGGGAATATTTTGTGGAAATAAAGCCAGTAATTGGGTAAAAACCCCGGATTTTTGAGAAAAATGAACCCAGTCTGGTGGGGAAAACCCAATTTGTAGGGAAATAAACCCAGTTTTGTGGAAAAAAATATATTTTTTGGGGAAAATGAACGCACTAATGTGGAAAAATCCTGATTTTGGGGAAAATGAACCAAGTGCGGAGTGGAAATAGAATATTTTGAGGAAAATGAAATCAGTTTGGAGGGGACAACCTGATTTGTGTGAAAATGTACCCAGTTTTGGGGGGGGAAGGATTTTGTGGAAAATGAACCTAGTTTTGGAGGAAAAAATCTGATTATGCGGAAAATGAACCCCTTTTGGGGGGAAAAATGATTTTGGGGGAAATGAACGCAGTAATTGGGTAAAAAACTCTAATTTGGGGGAAAATGGAACCAGTTTGGTAGGGAAAACCAAATTTGTAGGGAAGTGAACCCATTTTTGGTGGAAAAAAACATATTTTGGGGAAAATGGACCGAGTTTTGGGGGGAAAAAATGATTTTGGGGAAAATGAACCCAGTAATGGGGAAAAAAATGATTTTGGGGAAAATGAACCCAGTGTGGAATGGAAATAGAAGATTTTGGGGAAAATGAAATCAGATAGGAGGGGAAAACCTGATTTTGTGAAAATGAACTGAGTTTTGGGGGGAAATAAGGATTTTATGTAAAATGAACCTATTTTCGGAGGAAAAAAGCTGATTATGTGGAAAATGAACCCAGTTTTGCGGAAAAACCTGTTTTCAAGGAAAATGAACCCAGTTTTGGGGAAAAAAATGATTTTGGGGAAAATGAACCCAGTGATTGGGTAAAAAACCCGGATTTTGGGGGAAATGAACACAGTTTGTTGGGGAAAACCTAATATGTAGGGAAATAAACCCAGTTTTGGTGGAAAAAACATATTTTGGGGAAAATGAACCCAGTTTTGGGGTAAAAAAATGATTTTTGGAAAAATTAACCCACTTTGTGAGAAAAACCCCTGATTTTGGAGAAAATGAACCCAGTAATGGGGAAAAATCCTGATTTTGGGGAAAATGAACCAAGTGCGGAGTGGAAATAGAAGGTTTTGAGGAAAATGAAATCAGTTTGGACGGGACAACCTGATTTGTGTGAAAATGTACCCAGTTTTGGGGGTTAATAGGGATTTTGCGGAAAATGAACTAGTTTCGGAGGAAAAATTCTGATTATACGGAAAATGAACACAGTTTTGGGGGAAAAAAACGTTTTTAAGGAAAATGAACCCAGTTTTTGGGGAAAAAATTATTTTGGGGAAAATGAACGCAGTAATTGGGTAAAAAAACCCGAATTTTGGGGAAAATCAGCAGAGTTGGGGGGGGGGGAATACTTGTAGAGAAATGAACCGACTTTTGCTGTAAAAAAACCGACTTTGGGGAAAATCAACCCAGTTTGGGAGGAAAAAATCCGATTTTGGAAAAATGAACACTGGAGGGGAAAAAAACTGGTTTGGGGAAAATGAACACTGGAGGGGAAAACTAGATTTGTGTGAAAATGCACCCAGTGTTTTGTGGAAAAAAAAAGATTTTGGGGAAAATGAACCCAGTTTAGGAAGAAAGAAGCTGATTATGGGGAAAATTAACCCAGTTTGGAGGGGATAACCCGTTTTTGATTAAAATGAACCCAGTTTTGAGGGAAAAAAAAATTTTTTGGGAAATAAAGCCAGTAATTGGGGCTTCTCCAAAACAACCAGGTTTTGGAGAAAATGAACACAATTTGGTGGGGAAAACCCAATATTTAGGGAAATAAACCCAGTTTTGGTGGAAAAAAACCATATTTTGGGGAAAATGAACACAGTTTTGGGGGAAAAATGATTTTGGGGAAAATGAACCCAGTAATGGGGAAAAAAAATGATTTTGGGGAAAATGAACCCAGTGTGGAGTGGAAATTGAAGATTTTGGGGAAAATGAAATCAGTTTGGAGGGGAAAACCTGATTTGTGTGAAAATGTACCCAGTTTTTGGGGGAGAAAAAGGATTTTGGGTAAAATGAACCCAGTGTGGAGTGGAAATAGAAGATTTTGGAGAAAATGAAATCAGTTTGGAGGGGAACACCTGATTTTGGAGAAAAAGCATCCAGTTTTGGGGGGAAATAAGGATTTTGTGGAAAATGAATATAGTTTTGGAGGATAAAAACTATTTATGCAGAAAATGAACCCAGTTTTGGGTAAAAAACCCGTTTTTAAGGAAAATGAACCCAATTTTGGGTAAAAAAATTTATTTTTGGGAAAATGAACCCAGTAATTGGGTAAAAAACCCGAATTTTGGGGAAAATGAACCCCGTTTGGGAGGAAAAAAACCCGATTATGGGAAAAATGAACCCAGTTTTGGGGAAAAAATTATTTTGAGGAAAATGAAATCAGTTTTGGGAAAAAAATTATTTTGGGGAAAATGAACCCAGTAATGGGGAAAAAAAAATGATTTTGGGGAAAATGAACCCAGTGTGGAGTGGAAATAGAAGATTTTGGGGAAAATGAGATCAGTTTGGAGGGGAACACCTGATTTTGGAGAAAAAGCATCCAGTTTTGGGGGGAAATAAGGATTTTCTGGAAAATGAATATAGTTTCGGAGGATAAAAGCTATTTATGCAGAAAATGAACCCAGTTTTGGGTAAAAAACCCGTTTTTAAAGAAAATGAACCCAATTTTGGGGAAAAAAATTTATTTTTGGAAAATGAACCCAGTAATTGGGTAAAAAACGCAAATTTTGGGGAAAATGAACCCCGTTTGGAGGAAAAAACCCGATTATGGGAAAAATGAACCCAGTTTTGGGGAAAAAATTATTTTGGGGAAAATGAAATCAGTTTTGGGAAAAAAATTATTTTGGGGAAAATGAACCCAGTAATGGGGAAAAAAAACTGATTTTGGGGAAAATGAACCCAGTGTGGAGTGGAAATAGAAGATTTTGGGGAAAATGAAATCAGATAGGAAGGGAAAACCTGATTTTTGTGAAAATGAACTGAGTTTTGGGGGGAAATAAGGATTTTATGTAAAATGAACCTATTTTCGGAGGAAAAAAGCTGATTATGTGGAAAATGAACCCAGTTTTGCGGAAAAACCTGTTTTCAAGGAAAATGAACCCAGTTTTGGGGAAAAAAATGATTTTGGGGAAAATGAACCCAGTGATTGGGTAAAAAACCCGGATTTTGGGGGAAATGAACACAGTTTGTTGGGGAAAACCTAATATGTAGGGAAATAAACCCAGTTTTGGTGGAAAAAACATATTTTGGGGAAAATGAACCCAGTTTTGGGGTAAAAAAAAGATTTTTGGAAAAATTAACCCACTTTGTGAGAAAAACCCCTGATTTTGGAGAAAATGAACCCAGTAATGGGGAAAAATCCTGATTTTGGGGAAAATGAACCAAGTGCGGAGTGGAAATAGAAGGTTTTGAGGAAAATGAAATCAGTTTGGACGGGACAACCTGATTTGTGTGAAAATGTACCCAGTTTTGGGGGTTAATAGGGATTTTGCGGAAAATGAACCTAGTTTCGGAGGAAAAATTCTGATTATACGGAAAATGAACACAGTTTTGGGGGAAAAAAACGTTTTTAAGGAAAATGAACCCAGTTTTTGGGGAAAAAATTATTTTGGGGAAAATGAACGCAGTAATTGGGTAAAAAAAACCGAATTTTGGGGAAAATCAGCAGAGTTGGGGGGGGGGGGAATACTTGTAGAGAAATGAACCGACTTTTGCTGTAAAAAAAACCGACTTTGGGGAAAATCAACCCAGTTTGGGAGGAAAAAATCCGATTTTGGGAAAAATGAACACTGGAGGGGAAAAAAACTGGTTTTGGGGAAAATGAACACTGGAGGGGAAAACTAGATTTGTGTGAAAATGCACCCAGTGTTTTGTGGAAAAAAAAAGATTTTGGGGAAAATGAACCCAGTTTAGGAAGAAAGAAGCTGATTATGGGGAAAATTAACCCAGTTTGGAGGGGATAACCCGTTTTTGATTAAAATGAACCCAGTTTTGAGGGAAAAAAAAATTTTTTGGGAAATAAAGCCAGTAATTGGGGCTTCTCCAAAACAACCAGGTTTTGGAGAAAATGAACACAATTTGGTGGGGAAAACCCAATATTTAGGGAAATAAACCCAGTTTTGGTGGAAAAAAACCATATTTTGGGGAAAATGAACACAGTTTTGGGGGAAAAATGATTTTGGGGAAAATGAACCCAGTAATGGGGAAAAAAAAATGATTTTGGGGAAAATGAACCCAGTGTGGAGTGGAAATTGAAGATTTTGGGGAAAATGAAATCAGTTTGGAGGGGAAAACCTGATTTGTGTGAAAATGTACCCAGTTTTTGGGGGAGAAAAGGGATTTTGGGTAAAATGAACCCAGTGTGGAGTGGAAATAGAAGATTTTGGAGAAAATGAAATCAGTTTGGAGGGGAACACCTGATTTTGGAGAAAAAGCATCCAGTTTTGGGGGGAAATAAGGATTTTGTGGAAAATGAATATAGTTTTGGAGGATAAAAACTATTTATGCAGAAAATGAACCCAGTTTTGGGTAAAAAACCCGTTTTTAAGGAAAATGAACCCAATTTTGGGTAAAAAAATTTATTTTTGGGAAAATGAACCCAGTAATTGGGTAAAAAACCCGAATTTTGGGGAAAATGAACCCCGTTTGGGAGGAAAAAAACCCGATTATGGGAAAAATGAACCCAGTTTTGGGGAAAAAATTATTTTGAGGAAAATGAAATCAGTTTTGGGAAAAAAATTATTTTGGGGAAAATGAACCCAGTAATGGGGAAAAAAAAATGATTTTGGGGAAAATGAACCCAGTGTGGAGTGGAAATAGAAGATTTTGGGGAAAATGAAATCAGTTTGGAGGGGAACACCTGATTTTGGAGAAAAAGCATCCAGTTTTGGGGGGAAAGAAGGATTTTCTGGAAAATGAATATAGTTTCGGAGGATAAAATCTATTTATGCAGAAAATGAACCCAGTTTTGGGTAAAAAACCTAAAGAAAATGAACCCAATTTTGGGGAAAAAAATTTATTTTTGGGAAAATGAACCCAGTAATTGGGTAAAAAACGCAAATTTTGGGGAAAATGAACCCCGTTTGGGAGGAAAAAACCCGATTATGGGAAAATGAACCCAGTTTTGGGGAAAAAATTATTTTGGGGAAAATGAAATCAGTTTTGGGAAAAAAATTATTTTGGGGAAAATGAACCCAGTAATGGGGAAAAAAAACTGATTTTGGGGAAAATGAACCCAGTGTGGAGTGGAAATAGAAGATTTTGGGGAAAATGAAATCAGATAGGAAGGGAAAACCTGATTTTGTGAAAATGAACTGAGTTTTGGGGGGAAATAAGGATTTTATGTAAATGAACCTATTTTCGGAGGAAAAAAGCTGATTATGTGGAAAATGAACCCAGTTTTGCGGAAAAACCTGTTTTCAAGGAAAATGAACCCAGTTTTGGGGAAAAAAATGATTTTGGGGAAAATGAACCCAGTGATTGGGTAAAAAACCCGGATTTTGGGGGAAATGAACACAGTTTGTTGGGGAAAACCTAATATGTAGGGAAATAAACCCAGTTTTGGTGGAAAAAACATATTTTGGGAAAATGAACCCAGTTTTGGGGTAAAAAAAAGATTTTTGGAAAAATTAACCCACTTTGTGAGAAAAACCCCTGATTTTGGAGAAAATGAACCAGTAATGGGGAAAAATCCTGATTTTGGGGAAAATGAATCAAGTGCGGAGTGGAAATAGAAGGTTTTGAGGAAAATGAAATCAGTTTGGACGGGACAACCTGATTTGTGTGAAAATGTACCCAGTTTTGGGGGTTAATAGGGATTTTGCGGAAAATGAACCTAGTTTCGGAGGAAAAATTCTGATTATACGGAAAATGAACACAGTTTTGGGGGAAAAAAACGTTTTAAGGAAAATGAACCCAGTTTTTGGGGAAAAAATTATTTTGGGGAAAATGAACGCAGTAATTGGGTAAAAAAAACCGAATTTTGGGGAAAATCAGCAGAGTTGGGGGGGGGGGAATACTTGTAGAGAAATGAACCGACTTTTGCTGTAAAAAAAACGACTTTGGGGAAAATCAACCCAGTTTGGGAGGAAAAAATCCGATTTGGGAAAAATGAACACTGGAGGGGAAAAAAACTGGTTTTGGGGAAAATGAACACTGGAGGGGAAAACTAGATTTGTGTGAAAATGCACCCAGTGTTTTGTGGAAAAAAAAAGATTTTGGGGAAAATGAACCCAGTTTAGGAAGAAAGAAGCTGATTATGGGGAAAATTAACCCAGTTTGGAGGGGATAACCCGTTTTTGATTAAAATGAACCCAGTTTTGAGGGAAAAAAAAATTTTTTGGGAATAAAGCCAGTAATTGGGGCTTCTCCAAAACAACCAGGTTTTGAGAAAATGAACACAATTTGGTGGGGAAAACCCAATATTTAGGGAAATAAACCCAGTTTTGGTGGAAAAAAACCATATTTTGGGGAAAATGAACACAGTTTTGGGGGAAAAATGATTTTGGGGAAAATGAACCCAGTAATGGGGAAAAAAAATGATTTTGGGGAAAATGAACCCAGTGTGGAGTGGAAATTGAAGATTTTGGGGAAAATGAAATCAGTTTGGAGGGGAAAACCTGATTTGTGTGAAAATGTACCCAGTTTTTGGGGGAGAAAAAGGATTTTGGGTAAAATGAACCCAGTGTGGAGTGGAAATAGAAGATTTTGGAGAAAATGAAATCAGTTTGGAGGGGAACACCTGATTTTGGAGAAAAAGCATCCAGTTTTGGGGGGAAATAAGGATTTTGTGGAAAATGAATATAGTTTTGGAGGATAAAAACTATTTATGCAGAAAATGAACCCAGTTTTGGGTAAAAAACCCGTTTTTAAGGAAAATGAACCCAATTTTGGGTAAAAAATTTATTTTTGGGAAAATGAACCCAGTAATTGGGTAAAAAACCCGAATTTTGGGGAAAATGAACCCGTTTGGGAGGAAAAAAACCCGATTATGGAAAAATGAACCCAGTTTTGGGGAAAAAATTATTTTGAGGAAAATGAAATCAGTTTTGGGAAAAAATTATTTTGGGAAAATGAACCCAGTAATGGGGAAAAAAAAATGATTTTGGGGAAAATGAACCCAGTGTGGAGTGGAAATAGAAGATTTTGGGAAAATGAAATCAGTTTGGAGGGGAACACCTGATTTTGGAGAAAAAGCATCCAGTTTTGGGGGGAAAGAAGGATTTTCTGGAAAATGAATATAGTTTCGGAGGATAAAAGCTATTTATGCAGAAAATGAACCCAGTTTTGGGTAAAAAACCGTTTTTAAAGAAAATGAACCCAATTTTGGGGAAAAAAATTTATTTTTGGGAAAATGAACCCAGTAATTGGGTAAAAAACGCAAATTTTGGGGAAATGAACCCCGTTTGGGAGGAAAAAACCCGATTATGGGAAAAATGAACCCAGTTTTGGGGAAAAAATTATTTTGGGGAAAATGAAATCAGTTTTGGGAAAAAAATTATTTTGGGGAAAATGAACCAGTAATGGGGAAAAAAAACTGATTTTGGGAAAATGAACCCAGTGTGGAGTGGAAATAGAAGATTTTGGGGAAAATGAAATCAGATAGGAAGGGAAAACCTGATTTTTGTGAAAATGAACTGAGTTTTGGGGGGAAATAAGGATTTTATGTAAAATGAACCTATTTTCGGAGGAAAAAAGCTGATTATGTGGAAAATGACCCAGTTTTGCGGAAAAACCTGTTTTCAAGGAAAATGAACCCAGTTTTGGGGAAAAAAATGATTTTGGGGAAAATGAACCCAGTGATTGGGTAAAAAACCCGGATTTTGGGGGAAATGAACACAGTTTGTTGGGAAAACCTAATATGTAGGGAAATAAACCCAGTTTTGGTGGAAAAAACATATTTTGGGGAAAATGAACCCAGTTTTGGGGTAAAAAAAAGATTTTTGGAAAAATTAACCCACTTTGTGAGAAAAACCCCTGATTTTGGAGAAAATGAACCCAGTAATGGGGAAAAATCCTGATTTTGGGGAAAATGAATCAAGTGCGGAGTGGAAATAGAAGGTTTTGAGGAAAATGAAATCAGTTTGGACGGGACAACCTGATTTGTGTGAAAATGTACCCAGTTTTGGGGTTAATAGGGATTTTGCGGAAAATGAACCTAGTTTCGGAGGAAAAATTCTGATTATACGGAAAATGAACACAGTTTTGGGGAAAAAAACGTTTTTAAGGAAAATGAACCCAGTTTTTGGGGAAAAATTATTTTGGGGAAAATGAACGCAGTAATTGGGTAAAAAAAAACCGAATTTTGGGGAAAATCAGCAGAGTTGGGGGGGGGGGGGGAATACTTGTAGAGAAATGAACCGACTTTTGCTGTAAAAAAACCGACTTTGGGGAAAATCAACCCAGTTTGGGAGGAAAAAATCCGATTTTGGGAAAAATGAACACTGGAGGGGAAAAAAACTGGTTTTGGGGAAAATGAACACTGGAGGGAAAACTAGATTTGTCGTGAAAATGCACCCAGTGTTTTGTGGAAAAAAAAAGATTTTGGGGAAAATGAACCCAGTTTAGGAAGAAAGAAGCTGATTATGGGGAAAATTAACCCAGTTTGGAGGGGATAACCCGTTTTTGATTAAAATGAACCCAGTTTTGCCCAGTTTGGAGGGGATAACCCGTTTTTGATTAAAATGAACCCAGTTTGAGGGAAAAAAAAATTTTTTGGGGAAATAAAGCCAGTAATTGGGGCTTCTCCAAACAACCAGGTTTTGGAGAAAATGAACACAATTTGGTGGGGAAAACCCAATATTTAGGGAAATAACCCAGTTTTGGTGGAAAAAAACCATATTTTGGGGAAATGAACACAGTTTTGGTGGGAAAAATGATTTTGGGGAAAATGAACCCAGTAATGGGGAAAAAAAATGATTTTGGGAAATGACCCAGTGTGGAGTGGAATTGAAGATTTTGGGGAAAATGAAATCAGTTTGAGGGGAAAACCTGATTTGTGTGAAAATGTACCAGTTTTTGGGGGAGAAAAAGGATTTTGGGTAAATGAACCAGTGTGGAGTGGAAATAGAAGATTTTGGAGAAAATGAAATCAGTTTGGAGGGGAACACCTGATTTTTGGAGAAAAGCATCCAGTTTTGGGGGGAAATAAGGATTTTGTGGAAATGAATATAGTTTTGGAGGATAAAAACTATTTATGCAGAAAATGAACCAGTTTTGGGTAAAAAACCGTTTTTAAGGAAAATGAACCCAATTTTGGGTAAAAAATTATTTTTGGGAAAATGAACCAGTAATTGGGTAAAAAACCCGAATTTTGGGGAAAATGATCCCGTTTGGGAGGAAAAAAACCCGATTATGGGAAAAATGAACCCAGTTTTGGGGAAAAATTATTTGTGAGGAAATGAAATCAGTTTTGGGAAAAAAATTATTTTGGGGAAAATGAACCCAGTAATGGGGAAAAAAAAATGATTTTGGGAAAATGAACCCAGTTTTGGGGGAAAACCCGGATTTAGGGGAAAATGAACACAGTTTTGGGGGAAAAAATGATTTCGGGGAAAATGAACCCAGTAATGGAGAAAAAATCTGATTTTGGGGGAAAATGAACCCAGTGTGGAGTGGAAATAGAAGATTTTGGGGAAAATGAAATCAGTTTGGAGGGGAACACCTGATTTTGGAGAAAAAGCATCAGTTTTGGGGGGAAATAAGGGATTTTGTGGAAAATGAATATAGTTTCGGAGGATAAAAGCTATTATGCAGAAAATGAACCCAGTTTTGGGTAAAAAACCCGTTTTTAAGGAAAATGAACCCAATTTTGGGGAAAAAAATTTATTTTTGGGAAAATGAAACGCAGTAATTGGGTAAAAAACTTTAATTTTGGGGGAAAATGAACCCCGTTTGGGAGGAAAAAACCCGATTATGGAAAAATGAACCAGTTTTGGGGAGAAAAATTATTTTGGGGGAAAATGAAATCAGTTTTGGGGAAAAAATTATTTTGGGGAAAATGAACCCAGTAATGGGGAAAAAAACCTGATTTTGGGGAAAATGAACCAGTGTTTCAGAGGAAATAGAAGATTTTGGGGGAAAAAAAATCAAAATTCACCAAAAATTACACCAAAAATTTCACCAAAATCATTATTTCCCTCCAAAACTGGATTCATTTCCCCCAAAATCAGATTTTTTCCTCCCAAACTGGGTTCATTTCTCTCCAAAATCCTATTTTTCCCCCAAAACTGGGTGCATATTCACACAAATCAGGTTTTCCCCTCCTAAACTGTTCATTTTCCACAAAAGCTTCTATTTCAACTCCACACTGGGTTCATTTTCCCCATAATCAGGGTTTATTCCCAATTACTGTGTTCACTTTCTCAAAAATCCTTTTTTCCACCCCCCCCCCCCCCAAAAAATGGGTTCATTTATCTAAAAACTAAACCCCTTGATTTTAAAGAATCCTGGAATTTCCTTCCATGAATAGCTGCCAGAAGAGAAAGCTTTCTACCGGCAGGGTATTCCTCTCTCGAAGGCTTACAAATACAGGCAAAGTGAGGATCTGCTCCTGCTTTCTTGAGCAGCCTTCACAGTGTTTCCCCGGCTTTCACACCACATTCCAGCTGCAAACATTACGTTGGTCCGGAGACAGCGCCTTCTCTTGCCGGCTGGCTCTCTAAACAGAAACCGCTCAGAAAGCTGTCTCTGGCCGCGGTTTCACAGACATCTCGGCTGTCTGCTCCTTGCCGCTCAGAGGAGCAGTCATTTCAGATATCTAGCATCACATCACAGCGCATGCACATGAGTCTAAAATCTTTCTCTCTTAGAAACTTGCTATTTATGAAAATTGTTTTAGCATGACTTTTCATCTTCTAACAATGTAATTAAAGGGAAAATTATCAGATGATCTGCTCGTGCTTCAAGGACGAGGGATCCCTGTTTTCCAGTGTAGTCTCATCAGCCTCTGCAAACTCTTTCTACTGAAACAGCAGGCAGGGAATCCACAGCACATTCTCTGAACGGCACGGTTTTGTGTTTCTCCAAAGGAGAGCAGAACTAACACCTTGATTTTAAAGAATCCTGGAATGTTCTTCATGAATCGCTGCTAGAAGAGAAAGCATTTTAGCAGCAGGCTATTCCTCTCTCGAAGGCTGACAAATACAGGCAAAGAGTCGAGCTGCTTTTGCTTTCTTGCGCAGCCTTCACAGTGTAGCCCCGGCTTTCACAGTAGGCTTCAGCTGCAAACATTACGTTGTTCGGGAGACAGTGCCTTCTCTTACCGGCTAGCTCTCTAAACTGAAGCCGGTCGGAAAGCTGCCTCTCGCCGCGGTTCTACAGGACATCCCGGCGGTCTGCTGCTTGCCTCCCTGACGAACAGTCTTTTCCGATTTCTAGCAGCATATAAAGCGCGTCCACAGCAGTCTATAATCTTGCCTCCTACCCACCCCCCGAATTTTCTATTTTGGAAATGTTTTAGCATGACATCTAATCTAACAATGTATTTAAAAGACAAATAATCGGATGATCTGTTCGTGTTCAAGGACGAGAGACCCCTTTTTTCCTGTCCATTCCCTTCAGGCTCTGCAAACTGTTTCTGCTGAAACTTGTTACAACAGCCGGCAGCGAATTCACACACATTCTCTGAACTACACGGTTTTGGTTTTTCCTCCAAGGGAGTGCAGAAACTAACCCTTTGAATTTAAAGAATCCTGGAATTTCCCTTCCATGAATAGCTGCCAGAAGAGAAAGCTTTCTACCGGCAGGGGTATTCCTCTCTCGAAGGCTTACAAATACAGGCAAAGAGAGGATCTGCTCCTGCTTTCTTGAGCAGCCTTCACAGTGTTTCCCGGCTTTCACACCTCATTCCAGCTGCAAACATTACGTTGGTCCGGAGACAGCGCCTTCTCTTGCCGGCTGGCTCTCTAAACAGAAACCGCTCAGAAAGCTGTCTCTGGCCGCGGTTTCACAGACATCTTGGCTGTCTGCTCCTTGCCGCTCTGAGGAGCAGTCATTTCAGATATCTAGCATCACATCACAGCGCATGCACATGAATCTAAAATCTTTCTCTCTTAGAAACTTGCTATTTATGAAATTGTTTTAGCATGACTTTTCATCTTCTAACAATGTAATTAAAGGGAATATTATCAGATGATCTGCTCGTGCTTCAAGGACGAGGGATCCCTGTTTTCCAGTGTAGTCTCATCAGCCTCTGCAAACTCTTTCTACTGAAACAGCAGGCAGGGAATCCACAGCACATTCTCTGAACGGCACGGTTTTGTGTTTCTCCAAAGGAGAGCAGAAACTAACACCTTGATTTTAAAGAATCCTGGAATGTTCTTCCATGAATCGCTGCTAGAAGAGAAAGCATTTTAGCGGCAGGCTATTCCTCTCTCGAAGGCTGACAAATACAGGCAAAGAGTCGAGCTGCTTTTGCTTTCTTGCGCAGCCTTCACAGTGTAGCCCCGGCTTTCACAGTAGGCTTCAGCTGCAAACATTACGTTGTTCGGGAGACAGTGCCTTCTCTTACCGGCTAGCTCTCTAAACTGAAGCGGTCGGAAAGCTTCCTCTGCCCGCGGTTCTACAGACATCCCGGCGGTCTGCTGCTTGCCTCCCTGACGAACAGTCTTTTCCGATTTCTAGCAGCATATTAAAGCGCGTCCACAGCAGTCTAAAATCTTGCCCCTTACCCCCACCCCCGAATTTTCTATTTTGGAAATGTTTTAGCATGACATCTAATCTCCTAACAATGTATTTAAAAGACAAATAATCAGATGATCTGTTCGTGTTCAAGGACGAGAGATCCCTTTTTTCCCGTCCATTCCCTTCAGCCTCTGCAAACTGTTTCTGCTGAAACTTGTTACAACAGCCGGCAGCGAATTCACACACATTCTCTGAACTGCACGGTTTTGTTTTTCCTCCAAGGGAGTGCAGAAACTAACCCTTTGAATTTAAAGAATCCTGGAATTTCCTTCCATGAATAGCTGCCAGAAGAGAAAGCATTTTAGCGAAAGGCTATTCCTCTCTCGAAGGCTTGCAAATACAGGCAAAGAGAGGATCTGCTCCTGCTTTCTTGAGCAGCCTTCACAGTGTTTCCCCGGCTTTCACACCACATTCCGGCTGCAAACATTACGTTGTTCGGGAGACAGTGCCTTCTCTTACCGGCTAGCTCTCTAAACTGAAGCCGGTTGGAAAGCTGCCTCTCGCCGCGGTTCTACAGACATCCTGGCGGTCTGCTGCTTGCCTCCCTGATGAACAGTCTTTTCCGATTTCTAGCAGCATATTAAAGCGCGTCCACAGCAGTCTAAAATCTTGCCTCCTACCCACCCCCGAATTTTCTATTTTGGAAATGTTTTAGCATGACATCTAATCTCCTAACAATGTATTTAAAAGACAAATAATCGGATGATCTGTTCGTGTTCAAGGACGAGAGATCCCTTTTTTCCTGTCCATTCCCTTCAGCCTCTGCAAACTGTTTCTGCTGAAACTTGTTACAACAGCCGGCAGCGAATTCACACACATTCTCTGAACTGCACGGTTTTGTTTTTCCTCCAAGGGAGTGCAGAAACTAACCCTTTGATTTTAAAGAATCCTGGAATTTCCTTCCATGAATAGCTGCCAGAAGAGAAAGCTTTTTACCGGCAGGGTATTCCTCTCTCGAAGGCTTACAAATACAGGCAAAGAGAGGATCTGCTCCTGCTTTCTTGAGCAGCCTTCACAGTGTTTCCCCGGCTTTCACACCACATTCCGGCTGCAAACATTACGTTGGTCCGGAGACAGCGCCTTCTCTTGCCGGCTGGCTCTCTAAACTAAAACCGCTCAGAAAGCTGTCTCTGGCCGCGGTTTCACAGACATCTCGGCTGTCTGCTCCTTGCCGCTCTGAGGAGCAGTCATTTCAGATATCTAGCATCACATCACAGCGCATGCACATGAGTCTAAAATCTTTCTCTCTTAGAAACTTGCTATTTATGAAAATTGTTTTAGCATGACTTTTCATCTTCTAACAATGTAATTAAAGGGAATATTATCAGATGATCTGCTCGTGCTTCAAGGACGAGGGATCCCTGTTTTCCAGTGTAGTCTCATCAGCCTCTGCAAACTCTTTCTACTGAAACAGCAGGCAGGGAATCCACAGCACATTCTCTGAACGGCACGGTTTTGTGTTTCTCCAAAGGAGAGCAGAAACTAACCCCTTGATTTTAAAGAATCACAGAATGTTCTTCCATGAATCGCTGCTAGAAGAGAAAGCATTTTAGCGGCAGGCTATTCCTCTCTCGAAGGCTGACAAATACAGGCAAAGAGTCGAGCTGCTTTTGCTTTCTTGCGCAGCCTTCACAGTGTAGCCCCGGCTTTCACAGTAGGCTTCAGCTGCAAACATTACGTTGTTCGGGAGACAGTGCCTTCTCTTACCGGCTAGCTCTCTAAACTGAAGCCGGTCGGAAAGCTTCCTCTGCCCGCGGTTCTAAAGACATCCCGGCGGTCTTCCTCTTGCCTCCCTGACGAACAGTCATTTCAGATTTTGGGAGGAATTAACCCAGTTTGGGAGAAAAAAAACTGATTATGGGGAAAATGAAGCCAGTTTGTGGGGAAAAAGCCGTTTTTGAATATAATAAACCCAGTTATGGGGAAAATGAACCAGTAATGGGGAAAAAACCGATTATGGGGAAAATGAACAGAATTTCATGGGGGGAAACCCATTTTTTAGGGAAAGGAACACAGTTAAGGTGGAAAGAAACAGATTCTGTGGAAAATGAAATTGTAGGGAAATGAACCCAGTTTTGCTGGAATAAAACATATTTTGTGGAAAATGAGGGTTTTTTTTCTCCCCCCGACTGGATTCTTTTTCCCCAAAATCGGGTTTTTTTCCTCCCAAATTGGGTTCATTTTCCCCAAAATCCTTTTTTTCCCACAAAAATTGGGTGCATTTTCACACAAATCAGGTTTTCCCCTCCAAACTGATTACATTTTCCAAAAATCTTCTATTTCCACTCCACACTGGGTTTATTTTCCCCAAAATCATTTTTTTCTCCATTACTGGATTCATTTCCCCAAAATCGTTTTTTTTCCACCAAAACTGACTTCATTTTCCCGAAATCGTTTCCCCCCCTCCCCCCCCCCCATCAAAAAAAACTGGCTGCATTTTCACACAAATGAGATTTTCCCCTCCAAACTGATTTCATTTTCCCCCAAATCCGGGTTTATTTCCCAATTACTGGGTTCATTTCCCCAAAATAATTTTTTCCCAAAGCACTGTTCATTTTCCCCAAAATCGATTTTTTTCCACCAAAACAGAGACCATTTACCTACAAGTTGGGTTTTCCCCCCAAACTGTGTTCATTTTCCCCCAAAGTAGGGTTTTTTTACAAAATTTTACAAAATTACTGGGTTAATTTTCCCCAAAATCACTTCGCCCCCCCCCCCCCCCAAACTGGATGCATTTTCATACAAATCAGGTTTTTCCCCCCCAAACTGGGTTAATTTTCACCATAATCAGCTTCTTTCCTCCCATACTCGGTTCATTTCCCTACAAGTTGGTTTCCTCCGCCCAAAACTTTGTTCATTTTCCCCAAAATTCGAATTTTTAACCCAATTACTGGGTTCATTTTCCCAAAATATTTTTTTCCCCAAAACTGGGTTCATTTTCCTTAAAAACGGGTTTTTCTGCCAAAACTGGGTTCATTTTCCGCATAATCAGCATTTTTTCCTCCGAAACTAGGTTCATTTTCCACAAAATCCTTATTTCCCCCCAAAACTGGGTTTATTTTCACACAAATCAGGTTTTCCCCTCAAAACAGTATTCATTTTCCCAAAATCTTCTATTTCCACTCCACACTTGGTTCATTTTCCCCAAAAACAGATTTTTCCCCCAAAACTGGGTCCATTTTCCCTAAATTCGGGTTTTTTTTCCACCAAAACTCGGTTCATTTCCCTAGAAGTTGTTTTCCCCCCCCAAACTTTGTTCATTTTCCCCAAAATTCGGTTTTTTTACCCAATTACTGGGTTCGTTTTCTCCAAAATAATTGTTTTCCCCAAAACTGGGTTTATTTTCTGCATAATCAGTTTTTCCCTCTGAAACTGGGTTCATTTTCCACAAAATTCGGGAAATGAACTGAGTTTTGGTGGAAAAAAACTGACTTTGGGGAAAATGAACTCAGTTAGGGAGGAAAAAATCCGATTTTGGGGCAAATTACCCCAATTATGGGGGAAAAAAAATAATTTTCGGGAAATGAACCCAGTAATTGGAAAACCCGGACTCTGGGGAAAATGAACACAGTTTGGGAGGAAAGAAGCTGATTATGGGGAAAATGAAACCAGTTTTGGGGGAAAAAAACATTTTTGGTGAAAATGAACCCAGTTTTGAAGGAAAAAAAAAGATTTTGGGGAAATAAAGCCAGTAACTGGTTCAAAAATCCATATGTTGGGGAAAATGAACACAATTTGGTGGGGAAAACCCGATATGTAGGGAAATAAACCCAGTTTTGGTGGAAAAAATCATATTTTGAGGAAAATGAACACAGTTTTTTTGGGGAAAAAATTATTTTGGGGAAAATGAACCCAGTTTGGGAGGAGAGAAGCTGATTATGGGGGAAATGAACCCAGTTTGGGGGGAAAAAATATTTTGTGGAAATAAAGCCAGTAATTGGGTAAAACCCCCGGATTTTGGAGAAAAATGAACCCAGTCTGGTGGGGAAAACCCAATTTGTAGGGAAATAAGCCAGTTTTGTGGAAAAAATATATTTTGGGGAAAATGAACGCAGTAATGGGGAAAAATCCTGATTTTGGGGAAAATGAACCAAGTGCGGAGTGGAAATAGAAGATTTTCAGGAAAATGAAATCAGTTTGGAGGGGACAACCTGATTTGTGTGAAAATGTATCCAGTTTTGGGGGTTAATAGGGATTTTCTGGAAAATGAACCTAGTTTTGGAGGAAAAAAAATGCTGATTATGTGGAAAATGAACCCAGTTTTGGGGGAAAAATCCATTTTTAAGGAAAATGAACCCAGTTTGGGGGAAAAAAAATATTTTGGGGAAAATGAACCCAGTAATCGGGTAAAAAACCCGATTTTTTTTTGAAAATGAACAGAGTTTGGGGGGGGGGGGGAACCAACTTGTAGGGAAATGAACCGAGTTTTGCTTGAAAAAAACCAACTTTGGGGAAAATCAACCCAGTTTGGGAGGGAAAAAAACGATTTTGGGGAAAATGAACCCAGTTTGGGGGGAAAAAACCCGATTTTGGGGAAATGAACCCAGTAATGGGGAAAAAACCTCATTTTGGGGAAAATGAACACTGTTTGGAGGGGAAAACTTGATTTGTGTGAAAATGCACCCAGTGTTTTGAAGAAAAAAAGGATTTTGGGGAAAATGAACCCAGTTTGGGAGGATAGAAGCTGATTATGGGGAAAATGAACCCAGTTTGGGGGGGGGGGAATATTTTGTGGAAATAAAGCCAGTAATTGGGTAAAAACCCCCGGATTTTGGAGAAAAATGAACCCAGTCTGGTGGGGAAAACCCAATTTGTAGGGAAATAAACCCAGTTTTGTGGAAAAAAATATATTTTTGGGGGAAAATGAACGCAGTAATGTGGAAAAATCCTGAT
This sequence comes from Tapera naevia, assembly GCA_033556795.1. Classification (NCBI taxonomy): domain Eukaryota; kingdom Metazoa; phylum Chordata; class Aves; order Cuculiformes; family Neomorphidae; genus Tapera; species Tapera naevia. The sequence continues at coordinate 12,538 of JAUMJJ010001047.1, read as the reverse complement.
TTTGGGGAAAATGAACCAAGTGCGGAGTGGAAATAGAATATTTTGAGGAAAATGAAATCAGTTTGGAGGGGACAACCTGATTTGTGTGAAAATGTACCCAGTTTTGGGGGGGGGGGGGGGAAGGATTTTGTGGAAAATGAACCTAGTTTTGGAGGAAAAAATCTGATTATGCGGAAAATGAACCTCTTTTGGGGGGAAAAATGATTTTGGGGGAAATGAACGCAGTAATTGGGTAAAAAACTCTAATTTGGGGAAAATGGAACCAGTTTGGTAGGGAAAACCAAATTTGTAGGGAAGTGAACCCATTTTTGGTGGAAAAAAACATATTTTGGGGAAAATGGACCGAGTTTTGGGGGAAAAAATGATTTTGGGGAAAATGAACCCAGTAATGGGGAAAAAAATGATTTTGGGGAAAATGAACCCAGTGTGGAATGGAAATAGAAGATTTTGGGGAAAATGAAATCAGATAGGAGGGGAAAACCTGATTTTTGTGAAAATGAACTGAGTTTTGGGGGGAAATAAGGATTTTATGTAAAATGAACCTATTTTCGGGGAAAAAAAGCTGATTATGTGGAAAATGAAGCCAGTTTTGCGGAAAAACCTGTTTTCAAGGAAAATGAACCCAGTTTTGGGGAAAAAAATGATTTTGGGGAAAATGAACCCAGTGATCGGGTAAAAAACCCGGATTTTGGGGAAAATGAACACAGTTTGTTGGGGAAAACCTAATATGTAGGGAAATAAACCCAGTTTTGGTGGAAAAAACATATTTTGGGGAAAATGAACCCAGTTTTGGGGTAAAAAAATGATTTTTGGAAAAATTAACCCACTTTGTGAGAAAAATCCCTGATTTTGGAGAAAATGAACCCAGTAATGGGGAAAAAATCCTGATTTTGGGGAAAATGAACCAAGTGCGGAGTGGAAATAGAAGATTTTGGGGAAAATGAAATCAGTTTGGAGGGGAACACCTGATTTTGGAGAAAAAGCATCCAGTTTTTGGGGGAAATAAGGATTTTGTGGAAAATGAATATAGTTTTGGAGGATAAAAGCTATTTATGCAGAAAATGAACCCAGTTTTGGGTAAAAAACCCATTTTTAAAGAAAATGAACCCAATTTTGGGGAAAAAAAATTTATTTTTGGGAAAATGAACGCAGTAATTGGGTAAAAAAACCCAAATTTTGGGGAAAATGAACCCCGTTTGGGAGGAAAAAAACCCAATTATGGGAAAAATGAACCCAGTTTTGGGGAAAAAATTATTTTGGGGAAAATGAAATCAGTTTTGGGAAAAAAATTATTTTGGGGAAAATGAACCCAGTGTTTCAGAGGAAATAGAAGATTTTGGGGAAAAAAAAAAATCAAAAATTCACCAAAAATTACACCAAAAATTTCACCAAAATCATTATTTCCCTCCCAAAACTGGATTCATTTCCCCCAAAATCAGATTGTTTCCTCCCAAATTGGGTTCATTTTCTCCAAAATCCTATTTTTCCCCCAAAACTGGGTGCATATTCACACAAATCAGGTTTTCCCCTCCTAAAACGGTTCATATTCCACAAAAGCTTCTATTTCCACTCCACACTGGGTTCATTTTCCCCATAATCAGGGTTTATTCCCAATTACTGTGTTCACTTTCCTCAAAAATCCTTTCCCCCCCCCCCCCCCCCCAAAAATGGGTTCATTTATCTCAAAAACTAACCCCTTGATTTAAAGAATCCTGGAATTTCCTTCCATGAATAGCTGCCAGAAGAGAAAGCTTTTTACCGGCAGGGTATTCCTCTCTCGAAGGCTTACAAATACAGGCAAAGAGAGGATCTGCTCCTGCTTTCTTGAGCAGCCTTCACAGTGTTTCCCGGCTTTCACACCACATTCCGGCTGCAAACATTACGTTGGTCCGGAGACAGCGCCTTCTCTTGCCGGCTGGCTCTCTAAAGTGAAACCGCTCAGAAAGCTGTCTCTGGCCGCGGTTTCACAGACATCTCGGCTGTCTGCTCCTTGCCGCTCTGAGGAGCAGTCATTTCAGATATCTAGCAACACATCACAGCGCATGCACATGAGTCTAAAATCATGCTCTCTTAGAAACTTGCTATTTATGAAAATTGTTTTAGCATGACTTTTCATCTTCTAACAATGTAATTAAAGGGAAAATTATCAGATGATCTGCTCGTGCTTCAAGGACGAGGGATCCCTGTTTTCCAGTGTAGTCTCATCAGCCTCTGCAAACTCTTTCTACTGAAACAGCAGGCAGGGAATCCACAGCACATTCTCTGAACGGCACGGTTTTGTGTTTCTCCAAAGGAGAACAGAAACTAACCCCTTGATTTTAAAGAATCACAGAATGTTCTTCCATGAATCGCTGCTAGAAGAGAAAGCATTTTAGCGGCAGGCTATTCCTCTCTCGAAGGCTGACAAATACAGGCAAAGAGTCGAGCTGCTTTTGCTTTCTTGCGCAGCCTTCACAGTGTAGCCCGGCTTTCACAGTAGGCTTCAGCTGCAAACATTACGTTGTTCGGGAGACAGTGCCTTCTCTTACCGGCTAGCTCTCTAAACTGAAGCCGGTCGGAAAGCTGCCTCTCGCCGCGGTTCTACAGACATCCCGGCGGTCTGCTGCTTGCCTCCCTGACGAACAGTCTTTTCCGATTTCTAGCAGCATATTAAAGCGCGTCCCACAGCAGTCTAAAATCTTGCCTCCTACCCATCCCCGAATTTTCTATTTTGGAAATGTTTTAGCATGACATCTAATCTCCTAATAATGTATTTAAAAGACAAATAATCGGATGATCTGTTCGTGTTCAAGGACGAGAGATCCCTTTTTTCCCGTCCATTCCCTTCAGCCTCTGCAAACTGTTTCTGCTGAAACTTGTTACAACAGCCGGCAGCGAATTCACACACATTCTCTGAACTGGCACGGTTTTGTTTTTCCTCCAAGGGAGTGCAGAAACTAACCCTTGGATTTTAAAGAATCCTGGAATTTCCTTCCATGAATAGCTGCCAGAAGAGAAAGCTTTCTACCGGCAGGGTATTCCTCTCTCGAAGGCTTACAAATACAGGCAAAGAGAGGATCTGCTCCTGCTTTCTTGAGCAGCCTTCACAGTGTTTCCCCGGCTTTCACACCACATTCCGGCTGCAAACATTACGTTGGTCCGGAGACAGCGCCTTCTCTTGCCGGCTGGCTCTCTAAACTGAAACCGCTCAGAAAGCTGTCTCTGGCCGCGGTTTCACAGACATCTCGGCTGTCTGCTCCTTGCCGCTCTGAGGAGCAGTCATTTCAGATATCTAGCATCACATCACAGCGCATGCACATGAGTCTAAAATCTTTCTCTCTTAGAAACTTGCTATTTAAGTAAATTGTTTTAGCATGACTTTTCATCTTCTAACAATGTAATTAAAGGGAATATTATCAGATGATCTGCTCGTGCTTCAAGGACGAGGGATCCCTGTTTTCCAGTGTAGTCTCATCAGCCTCTGCAAACTCTTTCTACTGAAACAGCAGGCAGGGAATCCACAGCACATTCTCTGAACGGCACGGTTTTGTGTTTCTCCAAAGGAGAACAGAAATTAACACCTTGATTTTAAAGAATCACAGAATGTTCTTCCATGAATCGCTGCTAGAAGAGAAAGCATTTTAGCGGCAGGCTATTCCTCTCTCGAAGGCTGACAAATACAGGCAAAGAGTCGAGCTGTGTAGCCCCGGCTTTCACAGTAGGCTTCAGCTGCAAACATTACGTTGTTCGGGAGACAGTGCCTTCTCTTACCGGCTAGCTCTCTAAACTGAAGCCGGTCGGAAAGCTGCCTCTCGCCGCGGTTCTACAGACATCCCGGCGGTCTGCTGCTTGCCTCCCTGACGAACAGTCTTTTCCGATTTCTAGCAGCATATTAAAGCGCGTCCACAGCAGTCTAAAATCTTGCCTCCTACCCACCCCCGAATTTTCTATTTTGGAAATGTTTTAGCATGACATCTAATCTCCTAACAATGTATTTAAAAGACAAATAATCGGATGATCTGTTCGTGTTCAAGGACGAGAGATCCCTTTTTTCCCGTCCATTCCCTTCAGCCTCTGCAAACTGTTTCTGCTGAAACTTGTTACAACAGCCGGCAGCGAATTCACACACATTCTCTGAACTGCACGGTTTTGTTTTTCCTCCAAGGGAGTGCAGAAACTAACCCTTGGATTTTAAAGAATCCTGGAATTTCCTTCCATGAATAGCTGCCAGAAGAGAAAGCTTTTTACCGGCAGGGTATTCTCTCTCGAAGGCTTACAAATACAGGCAAAGAGAGGATCTGCTCCTGCTTTCTTGAGCAGCCTTCACAGTGTTTCCCCGGCTTCACACCACATTCCGGCTGCAAACATTACGTTGGTCCGGAGACAGCGCCTTCTCTTGCCGGCTGGCTCTCTAAACAGAAACCGCTCAGAAAGCTGTCTCTGGCCGCGGTTTCACAGACATCTCGGCTGTCTGCTCCTTGCCGCTCTGAGGAGCAGTCATTTCAGATATCTAGCATCACATCACAGCGCATGCACATGAGTCTAAAATCTTTCTCTCTTAGAAACTTGCTATTTATGAAATTGTTTTAGCATGACTTTTCATCTTCTAACAATGTAATTAAAGGGAAAATTATCAGATGATCTGCTCGTGCTTCAAGGACGAGGGATCCCTGTTTTCCAGTGTAGTCTCATCAGCCTCTGCAAACTCTTTCTACTGAAACAGCAGGCAGGGAATCCACAGCACATTCTCTGAACGGCACGGTTTTGTGTTTCTCCAAAGGAGAACAGAAACTAACCCCTTGATTTTAAAGAATCACAGAATGTTCTTCCATGAATCGCTGCTAGAAGAGAAAGCATTTTAGCGGCAGGCTATTCCTCTCTCGAAGGCTGACAAATACAGGCAAAGAGTCGAGCTGCTTTTGCTTTCTTGCGCAGCCTTCACAGTGTAGCCCCGGCTTTCACAGTAGGCTTCAGCTGCAAACATTACGTTGTTCGGGAGACAGTGCCTTCTCTTACCGGCTAGCTCTCTAAACTGAAGCCGGTCGGAAAGCTGCCTCTGCCCGCGGTTCTAAAGACATCCCGGCGGTCTTCCTCTTGCCTCCCTGACGAACAGTCATTTCAGATTTTGGGAGGAATTAACCCAGTTTGGGAGAAAAAAACTGATTATGGGAAAATGAAGCCAGTTTGTGGGGAAAAAGCCGTTTTGAATATAATAAACCCAGTTATGGGGAAAATGAACCAGTAATGGGGAAAAAAACGATTATGGGGAAAATGAACAGAGTTTGGGGGGGGAAAACCCATTTTGTAGGGAAAGGAACACAGTTAAGGTGGAAAGAAACGATTCTGTGGAAAATGAAATTGTAGGGAAATAAACCCAGTTTGCTGGAATAAAACATATTTGTGGAAAATGAGGGTTTTTTTCTCCCCCGACTGGATTCTTTTTCCCAAAATCGGGTTTTTTTCCTCCCAAATTGGTTCATTTTCCCCAAAATCCTTTTTTTCCCACAAAAACTGGGTGCATTTTCACACAAATGAGATTTTCCCCTCCAAACTGATTTCATTTTCCCCCAAATCCGGGTTTATTTCCCAATTACTGGGTTCATTTCCCCAAAATAATTTTTTCCCAAAGCACTGTTCATTTTCCCAAAATCGATTTTTTTCCACCAAAACAGAGACCATTTACCTACAAGTTGGGTTTTCCCCCAAACTGTGTTCATTTTCCCCCAAATTAGGGTTTTTTTACAAAATTTTACAAAATTACTGGGTTAATTTTCCCCAAAATCACTTCGCCCCCCCCCCCCCCCAACTGATGCATTTTCATACAAATCAGGCTTTTCCCCCCAAACTGGGTTAATTTTCACCATAATCAGCTTCTTTCCTCCCAAACTCGGTTCATTTCCCTACAAGTTGGTTTCCTCCGCCCAAAACTTTGTCATTTTCCCCAAAATTCGAATTTTTTAACCCAATTACTGGGTTCATTTTCCCAAAATATTTTTTTCCCCAAAACTGGGTTCATTTTCCTTAAAAACGGGTTTTTCTGCCAAAGCTGGGTTCATTTTCCGCATAATCAGCATTTTTCCTCCGAAACTAGGTTCATTTTCCACAAAATCCTTATTTCCCCCCAAAACTGGGTTTATTTTCACACAAATCAGGTTTTCCCCTCAAAACAGTATTCATTTTCCCCAAAATCTTCTATTTCCACTCCACACTTGGTTCATTTTCCCCAAAAACAGATTTTTCCCCCAAAACTGGGTCCATTTTCCCCAAAATCGAGTCTTCTTTCTCACCAAACTCGGTTCATTTCCCCTAGAGTCGGGTTTCCCCCCAAACTTTGTTCATTTTCCCAAAATTAGTTTTTTTTACCCAATTACTGGGTTAGTTTTCTCCAAAATCATTGTTTTCCCCAAACTGGGTTTATTTTCAGCAAAGTCAGTTTTTTCCACAAAATGGCAGTTCATTTTCCCTTTCCACAAAATTCGGGAAATGAACTGAATTTTGGTGGAAAAAAACTGACTTTGGGGAAAATGAACCCAGTTAGGGAGGAAAAAATCCGATTTTGGGGCAAATTACCCCAATTATGGGGGAAAAAAAAATAATTTTCGGGAAATGAACCCAGTAATTGGAAAACCCGGACTCTGGGGAAAATGAACACAGTTTGGGAGGAAAGAAGCTGATTATGGGGAAAATGAAACCAGTTTTTGGGGAAAAAAACATTTTGGTGAAAATGAACCCAGTTTTGAAGGAAAAAAAAAGATTTTGGGGAAATAAAGCCAGTAACTGGTTCAAAAATCCATATGTTGGGGAAAATGAACACAATTTGGTGGGGAAAACCCGATATGTAGGGAAATAAACCCATTTTTGGTGGAAAAAAACATATTTTGAGGAAAATGATCCCAGTTTTTTTGGGGAAAAAATTATTTTGGGGAAAATGAACCCAGTTTGGGAGGAGAGAAGCTGATTATGGGGGAAATGAACCCAGTTTGGGGGAAAAAAATATTTTGTGGAAATAAAGCAGTAATTGGTAAAAACCCGGATTTTGGAGAAAAATGAACCCAGTCTGGTGGGGAAAACCCAATTTGTAGGGAAATAAAGCCAGTTTTGTGGAAAAAATATATTTTGGGGAAAATGAACGCAGTAATGGGGAAAAATCCTGATTTTGGGGAAAATGAACCAAGTGCGGAGTGGAAATAGAAGATTTTGAGAAAATGAAATCAGTTTGGAGGGGACAACCTGATTTGTGTGAAAATGTATCCAGTTTTGGGGGTTAATAGGGATTTTCTGGAAAATGAGCCTAGTTTTGGAGGAAAAAAATGCTGATTATGCGGAAAATGAACCCAGTTTGGGGGAAAAATCCATTTTTAAGAAAATGAACCCAGTTTGGGGGAAAAAAATTATTTTGGGGAAAATGAACCCAGTAATCGGGTAAAAAACCCGATTTTTTTTTGAAAATGAACAGAGTTTGTGGGGGGGGGGAACCAACTTGTAGGGAAATGAACCGAGTTTTGCTTGAAAAAAACCAACTTTGGGAAAATCAACCAGTTTGGGAGGGAAAAAAACGATTTTGGGGAAAATGAACCCAGTTTGGGGGAAAAACCCGATTTTGGGGAAATGAACCCAGTAATGGGGAAAAAACCTGATTTTGGGGAAAATGAACACTGTTTGGAGGGGAAAACTTGATTGTGTGAAAATGCACCCAGTGTTTTGAAGTAAAAAGGATTTTGGGGAAAATGAACCCAGTTTGGGAGGATAGAAGCTGATTATGGGGAAAATGAACCCAGTTTGGGGGGGGGGGAATATTTTGTGGAAATAAAGCCAGTAATTGGGTAAAAACCCCGGATTTTTGAGAAAAATGAACCCAGTCTGGTGGGGAAAACCCAATTTGTAGGGAAATAAACCCAGTTTTGTGGAAAAAATATATTTTGGGGAAAATGAACGCAGTAATGGGGAAAAAATCCTGATTTTGGGGAAAATGAACCAAGTGCGGAGTGGAAATAGAAGATTTGAGGAAAATGAAATCAGTTTGGAGGGGACAACCTGATTTGTGTGAAAATGTACCCAGTTTTGGGGGGGGGGGGAAGGATTTTGTGGAAAATGAACCTAGTTTTGGAGGAAAAAATCTGATTATGCGGAAAATGAACCCCTTTTGGGGGAAAAATGATTTTGGGGGAAATGAACGCAGTAATTGGGTAAAAAACTCTAATTTGGGGGAAAATGGAACCAGTTTGGTAGGGAAAACCAAATTTGTAGGGAAGTGAACCCATTTTTGGTGGAAAAAAACATATTTTGGGGAAAATGGACCGAGTTTTGGGGGGAAAAAATGATTTTGGGGAAAATGAACCCAGTAATGGGGAAAAAATGATTTTGGGGAAAATGAACCAGTGTGGAATGGAAATAGAAGATTTTGGGAAAATGAAATCAGATAGGAGGGGAAAACCTGATTTTTGTGAAAATGAACTGAGTTTTGGGGGGAAATAAGGATTTTATGTAAAATGAACCTATTTTCGGAGGAAAAAAGCTGATTATGTGGAAAATGAACCCAGTTTTGCGGAAAAACCTGTTTTCAAGGAAAATGACCCAGTTTTGGGGAAAAAAATGATTTTGGGAAAATGAACCCAGTGATTGGGTAAAAAACCCGGATTTTGGGGGAAATGAACACAGTTTGTTGGGGAAAACCTAATATGTAGGGAAATAAACCCAGTTTTGGTGGAAAAAACATATTTTGGGGAAAATGAACCCAGTTTTGGGGTAAAAAAATGATTTTGGAAAAATTAACCCACTTTGTGAGAAAACCCCCTGATTTTGGAGAAAATGAACCCAGTAATGGGGAAAAATCCTGATTTTGGGGAAAATGAACCAAGTGCGGAGTGGAAATAGAAGGTTTTGAGGAAATGAAATCAGTTTGGACGGGACAACCTGATTTGTGTGAAAATGTACCCAGTTTTGGGGGTTAATAGGGATTTTGCGGAAAATGAACCTAGTTTCGGAGGAAAAATTCTGATTATACGGAAAATGAACACAGTTTTGGGGGAAAAAAACGTTTTTAAGGAAAATGAACCCAGTTTTTGGGGAAAAAATTATTTTGGGGAAAATGAACGCAGTAATTGGGTAAAAAAACCCGAATTTTGGGGAAAATCAGCAGAGTTGGGGGGGGGGGAATACTTGTAGAGAAATGAACCGACTTTTGCTGTAAAAAAACCGACTTTGGGAAAATCAACCCAGTTTGGGAGGAAAAAATCCGATTTTGGGAAAAATGAACACTGGAGGGAAAAAACCTGGTTTTGGGGAAAATGAACACTGGAGGGGAAAACTAGATTTGTGTGAAAATGCACCCAGTGTTTTGTGGAAAAAAAAAGGATTTTGGGGAAAATGAACCCAGTTTAGGAAGAAAGAAGCTGATTATGGGGAAAATTAACCCAGTTGGAGGGGATAACCCGTTTTTGATTAAAATGAACCCAGTTTTGAGGGAAAAAAAATTTTTTTGGGAAATAAAGCCAGTAATTGGGGCTTCTCCAAAACAACCAGGTTTTGGAGAAAATGAACACAATTTGGTGGGGAAAACCCAATATTTAGGGAAATAAACCCAGTTTTGGTGGAAAAAAAACCATATTTTGGGGAAAATGAACACAGTTTTGGGGGAAAAATGATTTTGGGGAAAATGAACCCAGTAATGGGGAAAAAAAATGATTTTGGGGAAAATGAACCCAGTGTGGAGTGGAAATTGAAGATTTTGGGGAAAATGAAATCAGTTTGGAGGGGAAAACCTGATTTGTGTGAAAATGTACCCAGTTTTTGGGGAGAAAAAGCATTTTGGGTAAAATGAACCCAGTGTGGAGTGGAAATAGAAGATTTTGGAGAAAATGAACACAGTTTGGAGGGGAACACCTGATTTTGGAGAAAAAGCATCCAGTTTTTGGGGGAAATAAGGATTTTGTGGAAAATGAATATAGTTTTGGAGGATAAAAACTATTTATGCAGAAAATGAACCCAGTTTTGGTAAAAACCCGTTTTTAAGGAAAATGAACCCAATTTTGGGTAAAAAAATTTATTTTTGGGAAAATGAACCCAGTAATTGGGTAAAAAACCCGAATTTTGGGGAAAATGAACCCCGTTTGGGAGGAAAAAAACCCGATTATGGGAAAAATGAACCCAGTTTTGGGGAAAAAAATTATTTTGAGGAAAATGAAATCAGTTTTGGGAAAAAAATGATTTTGGGGAAAATGAACCCAGTAATGGGGAAAAAAAAATGATTTTGGGGAAAATGAACCCAGTTTGGGGGAAAACCCCGGATTTAGGGAAAATGAACACAGTTTTGGGGGAAAAAATGATTTTGGGGAAAATGAACCCAGTAATGGAGAAAAAAATCCTGATTTTGGGGAAAATGAACCCAGTGTGGAGTGGAAATAGAAGATTTGGGGAAAATGAAATCAGTTTGGAGGGGAACACCTGATTTTGGAGAAAAGCATCCAGTTTTGGGGGGAAATAATGATTTTGTGGAAAATGAATATAGTTTCGGAGGATAAAAGCTATTTATGCAGAAAATGAACCCAGTTTTTGGGTAAAAAACCCGTTTTTAAGGAAAATGAACCCAATTTTGGGGAAAAAAATTTATTTTTGGGAAAATGAACCCAGTAATTGGGTAAAAAACTTAAATTTTGGGGAAAATGAACCCCGTTTGGGAGGAAAAAACCCGATTATGGGAAAAATGAACCCAGTTTTGGGGAAGAAATTATTTGGGGAAAATGAAATCAGTTTTGGGAAAAAAATTATTTTGGGGAAAATGAACCCAGTAATGGGGAAAAAAACCTGATTTTGGGGAAAATGAACCCAGTGTTTCAGAGGAAATAGAAGATTTTGGGGAAAAAAAAAATCAAAAATTCACCAAAAATTACACCAAAAATTTCACCAAAATCATTATTTCCCTCCCAAAACTGGATTCATTTCCCCAAAATCAGATTTTTTCCTCCCAAACTGGGTTCATTTTCTCCAAAATCCTATTTTTCCCCCAAAACTGGGTGCATATTCACACAAATCAGGTTTTCCCCTCCTAAAACGGTTCATTTTCCACAAAAGCTTCTATTTCCACTCCACACTGGGTTCATTTTCCCCATAATCAGGGTTTATTCCCAATTACTGTGTTCACTTTCTCAAAAATCCTTTTTCCACCCCCCCCCCCCCCAAAAATGGTTCATTTATCTCAAAAACTAACCCCTTGATTTAAAGAATCCTGGAATTTCCTTCCATGAATAGCTGCGAGAAGAGAAAGCTTTCTACCGGCAGGGTATTCTCTCTCGAAGGCTTACAAATACAGGCAAAGAGAGGATCTGCTCCTGCTTTCTTGAGCAGCCTTCACAGTGTTTCCCCGGCTTTCACACCACATTCCGGCTGCAAACATTACGTTGGTCCGGAGACAGCGCCTTCTCTTGCCGCTGGCTCTCTAAAGTGAAACCGCTCAGAAAGCTGTCTCTGCCGCGGTTTCACAGACATCTCGGCTGTCTGCTCCTTGCCGCTCTGAGGAGCAGTCATTTCAGATATCTAGCATCACATCACAGCGCATGCACATGAGTCTAAAATCTTTCTCTCTTAGAAACTTGCTATTTATGAAAATTGTTTTAGCATGACTTTTCATCTTCTAACAATGTAATTAAAGGGAAAATTATCAGATGATCTGCTCGTGCTTCAAGGGACGAGGGATCCCTGTTTTCCAGTGTAGTCTCATCAGCCTCTGCAAACTCTTTCTACTGAAACAGCAGGCAGGGAATCCACAGCACATTCTCTGAACGGCACGGTTTTGTGTTTCTCCAAAGGAGAGCAGAAACTAACCCCTTGATTTTAAAGAATCCTGGAATGTTCTTCCATGAATCGCTGCTAGAAGAGAAAGCATTTTAGCGGCAGGCTATTCCTCTCTCGAAGGCTGACAAATACAGGCAAAGAGTCGAGCTGCTTTTGCTTTCTTGCGCAGCCTTCACAGTGTAGCCCGGCTTTCACAGTAGGCTTCAGCTGCAAACATTACGTTGTTCGGAGACAGTGCCTTCTCTTACCGGCTAGCTCTCTAAACTGAAGCCGGTCGGAAAGCTGCCTCTCGCCGCGGTTCTACAGACATCCCGGCGGTCTGCTGCTTGCCTCCCTGACGAACAGTCATTTCAGATTTTGGGAGGAATTAACCCAGTTTGGGAGAAAAAAAACTGATTATGGGGAAAATGAAGCCAGTTTGTGGGGAAAAAGCCGTTTTTGAATATAATAAGCCCAGTTATGGGAAAATGAACCAGTAATGGGGAAAAAACCGATTATGGGGAAAATGAACAGAGTTTGGGGGGGGAAACCCATTTTTAGGGAAAGGAACACAGTTAAGGTGGAAGAAAACAGATTCTGTGGAAAATGAAATTGTAGGGAAATGAACCCAGTTTTGCTGGAATAAACATATTTTGTGGAAAATGAGGGTTTTTTTCTCCCCCGACTGGATTCTTTTTCCCCAAAATCGGGTTTTTTTCCTCCCAAATTGGGTTCATTTTCCCCAAAATCCTTTTTTTCCCACAAAAACTGGGTGCATTTTCACACAAAT
>JAUMJJ010001046.1:0-76381 GCA_033556795.1 Tapera naevia | reverse complement strand
GTCACCCCCACCCTGTGCCCCCCCAGCACCCTCTGTGTCCCCCCAAAAATGGGACCCAATAAAGAGCAGTTGGTGACAACTCGGGGTGGAGCTGTCTCTGGGGGGGGGGGGGGCCCGGAAGGGGAGACCCCCCCAACACCCCCTGCACCCCCATTCCTGCCCCTCCACCCCTGCACCCCCACTTTCTGCACCCCCTTTTTTCACCCCCACCCCTGCACCCCCCCACCCCTGCACCCCCATTCCTTCCTCTCCACCCCCTGCACCCCCATTTTTGCACCCCGTCCCTTCACCCCCTCTTTCTGCCCCTCCTTCCCCTGCACCCCCCACTTTCTGCACCCCATTTTTCACCCCATCCCTGCACCCCAATTCCTGCCCCTCCATCCCCTGCACCCCCACTTTCTCCACCCCCCCTTTCTGCACCCCCTTTTTTTCACCCCCACCCCCTGCACCCCCATTCCTGCTCCTCCACCCCGTGCACCCCCCTTTTTTCACCCCATCCCTTCACCCCCACTTTCTGCCCCTCCACCCCTGCACCCCTATTTTCTGCACCCCCATTCCTGCCCCTCCACCCCCTGCACCCCCATTCCTACACCCCCACATCCCCTACACCCCCATCCCTGCACCCCCTTTTTTCACCCCCATAACTGTCCCTGCACCCCCTGAACCCCCACTTCTGCACCCCCACCCCTGCACCCCCATTCCTTCCTCTCCACCCCCTGCACCCCCATTTTTGCACCCTGTCCCTTCACCCCCTCTTTCTGCCCCTCCTTCCCCTGCACCCCCATTTCTGCAGCCCCACTTTCTGCACCCCATTTTTCACCCCCATCCCTGCACCCCAATTCCTGCCCCTCCATCCCCTGCACCCCCATTTCTGCACCCCACCCCTGCACCCCATCCCTTCACCCCACTTTCTGCCCCTGCACCCCTATTTTCAGCACCCCAATTCCTGCCCCTCCATCCCCTGCACCCCCACTTCTGCACCCCCACTTCCTTCACCCCCTTTTTTCACCCCCATCCCTGCACCCCCTCTTCTGCACCCGCACCCCTGCATCCCCATTCCTTCCTCTCCACCCCCTGCACCCCTATTTTTGCACCCCATCCCTTCACCCCCCTCTTTCTGCCCCTCCTTCCCCTGCACCCCCACTTTCTGCACCCCATTTTTCACCCCATCCCTGCACCCCAATTCCTGCCCCTCCATCCCCTGCACCCCCACTTTTCTGCACCCCCTTTTTTTCACCCCCCACCCCCTGCACCCCCATTCCTGCTCCTCCACCCCGTGCACCCCCCTTTTTTCACCCCATCCCTTCACCCCCACTTTCTGCCCCTCCACCCCTGCACCCCTATTTTCTGCACCCCCATTCCTGCCCCTCCACCCCCTGCACCCCCATTCCTGCACCCCACATCCCTACACCCCCCATCCCTGCACCCCCTTTTTTCACCCCCATAACTGTCCCTGCACCCCCTGAACCCCCATTTCTGCACCTCCACCCCCTGCACCCCATTCCTTCCTCTCCACCCCTGCCCCCATTTCTGCAACCCCACTTTCTGCACCCACTTTTTTTCACCCCCACCCCTGCACCCCCACTTCTGCACCCCCACCCCTGCACCCCCGTTCCTTCCTCTCCACCCCCTGCACCCCCATTTTTGCACCCCATCCCTTCACCCCCTCTTTCTGCCCCTCCTTCCCCTGCACCCCCATTTCTGCACCCCCACTTTCTGCACCCCATTTTTCACCCCATCCCTGCACCCCAATTCCTGCCCCTCCATCCCCTGCACCCCCATTTCTGCACCCCACCCCTGCACCCCATCCCTTCACCCCACTTTCTGCCCCTGCACCCCTATTTTCAGCACCCCTATTCCTACCTCTCCACCCCTGCACCCCCATTTCTGCACCCCACTTCCTGCACCCCTTTTTTCACCTCATCCCTGCTCCTGTACCCTCTGCACCCCCATTTCTGCACCCCACCCCTGCACCCCCATTTCCACCCCTCTACTCCAGCACCCCCACTTCTGCAACCCCACTTTCTGCACCCCCTTTTTTCACCCCCACCCTGCACCCCCACTTTTCATACCCCCACCCCTGCACCCCCATTCCTGCCACTCCATCCCCTGCACCCCCATTTCTGCACCCCTACTTTCTGCATCTCTTCTCCCTGCACCCCCACTTTCTGCACCCCCCTTTTTTCATCCCCATCACTGCACCCTATTTCTGCACCCCCATTCCATCCTCCCCACCTCTGCACCCCCATTTTTGCACCCCATCCCTTCACCCCCTCTTTCTGCCCCTCCACCCCTGCACCCCCATTTCTGCACCCCCCTTTTTCACCCCATTCCTGCACCCCCATTCCTGCACCCCCATTCCTTCACCCCACCCCTGCACCCCATCCCTTCACCCCCTCTTTCTGCCCCTCCACCCCTGCACCCCCATTTCTGCACCCCCCTTTTTCACCCCATTCCTGCACCCCCATTCCTGCACCCCCATTCCTTCACCCCCACCCCTGCACCCCATCCCTTCACCCCCACTTTCTGCCCCTCCACCCCTGCACCCCCATTTCTGCACCCCCACAGCCCCTCCACCCCCATCCCTGCCCCTCACCCCCTGCACCCCCATATCCTCTACACCCCACCCCTGCACCCCATTTCTGCACCCTATCCCTGCACCCCGACCCCCTGCACCCCTATTCCTGCTCCTCCACCCCGTGCACCCCCCTTTTTTCACCCCATCCCTTCACCCCCACTTTCTGCCCCTCCACCCATGCACCCCTATTTTCTGCACCCCCACTTTCTGCACCCCCTTTTTTTCACCCAATCCCTGCCCCTGCACCCCCATTTCTGCAACCCACATGCCCTGCACCCCCAACCCCTGCACCCCCATTCCTTCCTCTGCACCCCCTCCACCCCCATTTTTGCACCCCGTCACTTCACCCCCCTCTTTCTGCCCCTCCTTCCACTGGCCCTCCTTCCCCTGCACCCCCATTTCTGCACCCCATTTTTCACCCCATCCCTGCACCCCAATTCCTGCCCCTCCTTCCCCTGCACCCCCATTTCTGCACCCCACCCCTGCACCCCATCCCTTCACCCCACTTTCTGCCCCTGCACCCCTATTTTCAGCACCCCTATTCCTACCTCTCCACCCCTGCACCCCCACTTCTGCACCCCCACTTCCTGCACCTCCTTTTTTCACCCCCATCCCTGCACCCCCACTTCTGCACCCCCACCCCTGCACCCCCATTCCTTCCTCTCCACCCCCTACACCCCCATTTTTGCACCCTGTCCCTTCACCCCCTCTTTCTGCCCCTCCTTCCCCTGCACCCCCATTTCTGCACCCCCACTTTCTGCACCCCATTTTTCAACCCATCCCTGCACCCCAATTCCTGCCCCTCCATCCCCTGCACCCCCATTTCTGCACCCCACCCCTGCACCCCATCCCTTCACCCCACTTTCTGCCCCTGCACCCCTATTTTCAGCACCCCTATTCCTACCTCTCCACCCCTGCACCCCCATTTCTGCACCCCACTTCCTGCACCCCCTTTTTTTTCACCCATCCCTGCTCCTGTACCCTCTGCACCCCCATTTTTGCACCCCACCCCTGCACCCCATTTCCACCCCTCTACCCCTGCACCCCCACTTCTGCACCCCCACTTCTGCACCCCCTTTTTTCACCCCCACCCCTGCACCCCACTTTTCATACCCCCACCCCTGCACCCCCATTCCTGCCACTCCATCCCCTGCACCCCCATTTCTGCACCCCCACTTTCTGCACCTCTTCTCCCTGCACCCCCACTTTCTGCACCCCCCTTTTTTCATCCCCATCACTGCACCCCCCTTTCTGCACCCCCATTCCATCCTCCCCACCTCTGCACCCCATTTTTGCACCCCATCCCTTCACCCCCACTTTCTGCCCCTCCACCCCTGCACCCCCATTTCTGTACCCCCACATCCCCTCCACCCCCATCCCTGCCCCTCCACCCCCTGCACCCCCATATTCTCTACACACCACCCCTGCACCCCATTTCTGCACCCCCATCCCTGCACCCAACCTCCTGCACCCCCATTCCTTCCCCTGCACCCCTGCACCCCATCCCTGCACCCCCCACCCCCTGCACCCCCATTCCTGCTCCTCCACCCCGTGCACCCCCCTTTTTTCACCCCATCCCTTCACCCCCACTTTCTGCCCCTCCACCCCAGCACCCCTATTTTCTGCACCCCCATTCCTGCCCCTCCACCCCCTGCACCCTCATTCCTACACCCCCACATCCCCTACACCCCCATCCCTGCACCCCCTTTTTTCACCCCCATTACTGTCCCTGCACCCCCTGAACCCCCATTTCTGCACCTCCACCCCCTGCACCCCCATTCCTTCCTCTCCACCCCCTGCACCCCCATTTTTTGCACCCCGTCCCTTCACCCCCTCTTTCTGCCCCTCCTTCCCCTGCCCCCCCATTTCTGCACCCCCACTTTCTGCACCCCATTTTTCACCCCATCCCTGCACCCCAATTCCTGCCCCTCCATCCCCTGCACCCCCATTTCTGCACCCCACCCCTGCACCCCATCCCTTCACCCCACTTTCTGCCCCTGCACCCCTATTTTCAGCACCCCTATTCCTACCTCTCCACCCCTGCACCCCCATTTCTGCACCCCACTCCTGCACCCCCTTTTTCACCCCCATCCCTGCCCCTGTACCCTCTGCACCCCCATTTTTTGCACCCCACCCCTGCACCCCCATTTCCACCCCTCTACCCCTGCACCCCCACTTCTGCACCCCACTTTCTGCACCCCCTTTTTTCACCCCCACCCCTGCACCCCCACTTTTCATCCCCCACCCCTGCACCCCCATTCCTGCCACTCCATCCCCTGCACCCCCATTTCTGCACCCCCACTTTCTGCACCTCTTCTCCCTGCACCCCCACTTTCTGCACCCCCCTTTTTTTCATCCCCATCACTGCAACCCCCTTTCTGCACCCCCATTCCATCCTCCCCACCCCTGCACCCCCATTTTGCACCCCAACCCTTCACCCCCTCTTTCTGCCCCTCCACCCCTGCACCCCCATTTCTGCACCCCCCTTTTTCACCCATTCCTGCACCCCATTCCTGCACCCCCACCCTGCACCCCATCCCTTCACCCCCACTTTCTGCCCCTCCACCCTGCACCCCATTTCTGCACCCCCACATCCCCTCCACCCCCATCCCTGCCCCTCCACCCCTGCACCCCCATATCCTCTACACCCCACCCCTGCACCCCCATTTCTGCACCCCATCCCTGCACCCCAACCTCCTGCACCCCCATTCCTTCCCCTGCACCCCTGCACCCCATCCCTGCCCCCCACCCCCTGCACCCCCATTTCTGCACCCCATCCCTGCACCCCCACCCCCTGCACCCCCATTCCTGCTCCTCCACCTGTGCACCCCCCTTTTTTTCACCCCATCCCTTCACCCCCACTTTCTGCCCCTCCACCCCTGCACCCCTATATTCTGCACCCCCATTCCTGCCCCTCCATCCCTCCCACCCCATCCCTGCACCCTACTTTCTGCACCCCCTTTTTTTCACACCACCCCCTGCACCCCCACCCCCTGCACCCCCATTCCTGCTCCTCCACCCCGTGCACCCCCCTTTTTTCACCCCATCTCTTCACCCCCACTTTCTGCCCCTCCACCCATGCACCCCTATTTTCTGCACCCCCACTTTCTGCACCCCCTTTTTTCACCCAATCCCTGCCCCTGCACCCCCATTTCTGCAACCCACATGCCCTGCACCCCAACCCCTGCACCCCCATTCCTTCCTCTCCACCCCTGCACCCCCATTTTTGCACCCCATCCCTTCACCCCCTCTTTCTGCCCCTCCTTCCACTGCCCCTCCTTCCCCTGCACCCCCACTTTCTGCACCCCATTTTTCACCCCATCCCTGCTCCCCAATTCCTGCCCCTCCATCCCCTGCACCCCCACTTTCTCCACCCCCACTTTCTGCACCCCCTTTTTTCACCCCCACCCCCTGCACCCCCATTCCTGCTCCTCCACCCCGTGTACCCCCCTTTTTTCACCCCATCCCTTCACCCCCACTTTCTGCCCTTCCACCCCAGCACCCCTATTTCCTGCACCCCCATTCCTGCCCCTCCATCCCCTGCACCCCGACTCCCCCATCCCCCCCTCCCCTCCCCCCGTTTCCCCTCCCCCCGCCCCCCCCCCGCTGGCACCGGGTGCTTTGCACAACAAAGGGCGGTGGCGCCGGATGGAAGAGGAGGGGGGGGTGATGGGGGTGGGGGGTGGGGATGGGTGCTGGGAGCACTGGGGGCACTGGGAACCTGGTCCCGATGTCCCAGGGGACCCCGACCCTGGTGACCCCAATGATGGGGGAGACCTTGAACCCCAGTGACCCCCGCTGACCCAAGGTGACCCCAACATCACCTCAGGGGACCCCGACCCTGATGATCCAGGGGACCCTGGACCTGAATCTTGGGGGACTCCGACCCTGGTGACCCCAATGATGGGGTGGGGGATCCTTGAACCCAGTGACCCCACGGACCCAGGGTGACCCCGACATCACTGCCTCAGGGGACCCCAACCCTGACACTCTGGGGGGACCCTGGACCTGAATCCTGGGGGTCCCTAACCCTGGTGACCCCAGTGATGAGGGGGGGACCCCAACCCTGGTGACCCCGATGCCTGGGGCTCCAACCCCAATGTCTTGGGGATACCCTCACCTCAAGGACCCCAATACCCCAGGGGACCCCAACCCTGATGTCTTGGGGTACCCTGACCCTGGTGAACCCGATGATGGGGGGGGACCCCAACCTTGGTGACTCCAATGCCTGGGGCTCCAACCCCAATGTCTTGGGGATACCCTGACCTCAATGACCCAAAACCCCAGGGGACCCCAACCCTGATGTCTTGGGGTACCTTGACCCTGGTGACCCCAATAATGGGGGGACCCTGACCCTGGTGAACCCGATGCCTGGGGGGCTCCAACCCCAATGTCTTGGGGTTACCCTGACCTCAAGGACCCCAATGCCCCAGGGGACCCCAACCCTGATGTCTTGGGGTACCCCTGACCCTGGTGAACCCGATGATGGGGGGGGACCCCAACCTTGGTAACTCCAATGCCTGGGGCTCCAACCCCAATGTCTTGGGGATACCCTGACCTCAATGACCCCAAAACCACAGGGGACCCCAACCCTGATGTCTTGGGGTACCTTGACCCTGCTGACCCCGATGATGGGGGGACCCCAACCGTGGTGACCCCGATACCTGGGGGCTCCAACCCCAATGTTTTAGGGATACTCTGACCTCAAGGACCCCAATGCCCCAGGGGACCCCGACCCTGGTGACCCCAATGATGGGGGGGGACCTTGAACCCAGTGACCCCGTTGACCCAAGATGACCCCAACACCACCTCAGAGGACCCCGACCCTGATGATCCAGGGGGACCCTGGACCTGAATCTTGGGGGACCCCGACCCTGGTGACCCCAATGATGGGGTGGGGGATCCTTGAACCCAGTCACCCCACTGACCCAGGGTGACCCCAACCCTGGTGACCCCAATGATGGGGGAGACCTTGAACCCAGTGACCCCGTTGACCCCGGGTGACCCCAACATCACTGCCTCAGGGGACCCCGACCCTGACACTCTGGGGGGACCCTGGACCCGAATCCTGGGGACCCTGATCCTGGTGACCCCAGTGATGAGGGGACCCCAACACTGGTGACACCAATGCCTTGGGGGCTTCAACCCAATGTCTTGGGGATGCCCTGACCTCAAAGACCCCAATGCCCCAGGGGACCCCGACCCTGATGTCTTGGGGTACCCTGACCCTGGTGACCCCAATAATGAGGGACCCCAACCTGGTGACCCCGATACCTGGGGGGCTCCAACCCCAATGTCTTGGGGTTACCCTGACCTCAAGGACCCCAATGCCCCAGGGGACCCCAACCCTGATGTCTTGGGGTACCCTGACCCTGGTGACCCCGATGATGGGGGGGGACCCCAACCTTGGTGACTCCATTGCCTGGGGCTCCAACCCCAATGTCTTTGGGGATACCCGGACCTGAATGACCCCAAAACCCCAGGGGACCCCAACCCTGATGTCTTGGGGTACCCTGACCCTGGTTACCCCGATAATGGGGGGGGACCCCAACCCTGGTGACCACGATACCTGGGGGGCTCCAACCCCAATGTCTTGGGGATACCCTGACCTCAAGGACCCCAATGCCCCAGGGGACCCCGACCCTGGTGACCCCAATGATGGGGGAGACCTTGAACCCCAGTGACCCCGCTGACCCAAGGTGACCCCAACATCACCTCAGGGGACCCCGACCCTGATGATCCAGGGGGACCCTGGACCTGAATCTTGGGGGACTCCGACCCTGGTGACCGGTGACCCCAATGATGGGGTGGGGGATCCTTGAACCCAGTGACCCCACTGACCCAGGGTGACCCCGACATCACTGCCTCAGGGGACCCCAACCCTGACACTCTGGGGGGGACCCTGGACCTGAATCCTGGGGGTCCCTAACCCTGGTGACCCCAGTGATGAGGGGACCCCCAACCCTGGTGACCCCAATGCCTTGGGGGCTTCAACCCCAATGTCTTGGGGATACCCTGACCTCAATGACCCCAAAACCCCAGGGGGACCCCAACCCTGATGTCTTGGGGTACCCTGACCCTGGTGACTCCAATGATGGGGAGACCCTGACCCTGGTGACCGCGATGCCTGGGGGGCTCCAAACCCAATGTCTTGGGGTTACCCTGACCTCAATGACCCCAAAACCCCAGGGGACCCCAACTCTGATGTCTTGGGGTACCCTGACCCTGGTGACTCCAATGATGGGGGGACCCTGACCCTGGTGACCCCGATGCCTGGGGCTCCAACCCCAATGTCTTGGGGATACCCTGACCTCAAGGACCCCAATGCCCCAGGGGACCCCAACCCTGATGTCTTGGGGTACCCTGACCCTGGTGACCCCGATGATGGGGAGGGACCCCAACCTTGGTGACTCCAATGCCTGGGGCTCCAACCCCAATGTCTTGGGGATACCCTGACCTGAATGACCCCAAAACCCCAGGGGACCCCAACCCTGATGTCTTGGGGTACCCTGACCCTGGTGACTCCAATGATGGGGGTGATCCCAACCCTGGTGACCCCGATGCCTGGGGCTCCAACCCCAATGTCTTGGGCTTACCCTGACCTCAAGGACCCCAATGCCCCAGGGGACCCCGACCCTGGTGACCCCAATGATGGGGGGGACCTTGAACCCAGTGACCCCGCTGACCCAAGGTGACCCCAACATCACCTCAGGGGACCCCGACCCTGATGATCCAGGGGGACCCTGGACCTGAATCTTGGGGGACCCTGACCCTGGTGACCCCCAATGATGGGGTGGGGGATCCTTGAATCCAGTGACTCCGCTGACCTAGGGTGACCCCGACCCTGGTGACCCCCAATGATGGGGGAGACCTTGAACCCAGTGACCCCGCTGACCCAAGGTGACCCCAACATCACTGCCTCAGGGGACCCCGACCCTGACACTCTGGGGGGACCCTGGACCTGAATCCTGGGGGACCCTAACCCTGGTGACTCCAGTGATGAGGGGGGGACCCCAACCCTGGTGACCCCGATGATGGGGGAGACCTTGAACCCAGTGACCCCGTTGACCCAAGGTGACCCCAACATCACCTCAGGGGACCCCGACCCTGATGATCCAGGGGGACCCTGGACCTGAATCTTGGGGGACCCCGACCCTGGTGACCCCCAATGATGGGGTGGGGGATCCTTGAACCCAGTGACCCCACTGACCCAGGGGACCCCGACCCTGGTGACTCCAATGATGGGGGAGACCTTGAACCCAGTGACCCCGTTGACCCAGGGTGACCCCAACATCACTGCCTCAGGGGACCCCGACCCTGACACTCTGGGGGGACCCTGGACCTGAATCCTGGGGGTCCCCAACTCTGGAGACCCCAATGATGAGGGGGGGACCCCAACCCTGGGTGACCCCGATGCCTGGGGCTCCAACCCCAATGTCTTGGGGATACCTTGACCTCAATGACCCCAATGCCCCAGGGGACCCCGACCCTGGTGACCCAAATGATGGGGGGGATCTTGAACCCAGTGACCCCGTTGACCCCGGGTGACCCCGACATCACTGCCTCAGGGGACCCCAACCCTGACACTCTGGGGGACCCTGGACCTGAATCCTGGGGGACCCCTGATCCTGGTGACCCCAGTGATGAGGGGACCCCAACCCTGGTGACCCCAATGCCTTGGGGGCTCCAACCCCAATGTCTTGGGGTTACCCTGACCTCAAGGACCCCAAAACCCCAGGGGACCCCAACCCTGATGTCATGGGGTACCCTGACCCTGGTGACCCCGATGATGGGGGGACCCCAAACCTGGTGACCACGATACCTGGGGGCTCCAACCCCAATGTCTTGGGGTTACCCTGACCTCAATGACCCCAAAACCCCAGGGGACCCCAACCCTGATGTCTTGGGGTACCCTGACCCTGGTGACTCCAATGATGGGGAGACCCTGACCCTGGTGACCCCGATGCCTGGGGGGCTCCAACCCCAATGTCTTGGGGATACCCTGACCTCAATGACCCCAATGCCCCTGGGGACCCCGACCCTGGTGACCCCAATGATGGGGGGGACCTTGAACCCAGTGACCCCGCTGACCCAAGGTGACCCCAACATCACCTCAGGGGACCCTGACTCTGATGATCCAGGGGGACCCTGGACCTGAATCTTGGGGGACCCCGACCCTGGTGACCCCCAATGATGGGGTGGGGGATCCTTGAACCCAGTCACCCCACTGACCCAGGGGACCCCAACCCTGGTGATCCCAATGATGGGGGAGACCTTGAACCCAGTGACCCCGCTGACCCCGGGTGACCCCAACATCACTGCCTCAGGGGACCCCGACCCTGACAATCTGGGGGACCCTGGAGCTGAATCCTGGGGGACCCTGATCCTGGTGACCCCAGTGATGAGGGGACCCCAACCCTGGTGACCCCGATGCCTGGGGGGCTCCAACCCCAATGTCTTGGGGATACCCTGACTTCAATGACCCCAAAACCCCAGGGGACCCCACCCCTGGTGACTCCAATGATGGGGGAGACCTTGAACCCAGTGACCCCGTTGACCCAGGGTGACCCCAACATCACTGCCTCAGGGGACCCCGACCCTGACACTCTGGGGGGGACCCTGGACCTGAATCCTGGGGGACCCTGATCCTGGCTACCCCAGTGATGAGGGGACCCCAACCCTGGTGACCCCAATGCCTTGGTGGCTTCAACCCCAATGTCTTGGGGTTACCCTGACCTCAAGGACCCCAATGCCCCAGGGGACCCCAACCCTGATGTCTTGGGGTACCCTGACCCTGGTGAGCCCGATGATGGGGGGGACCCCAACCCTGGTGACCCCGATGCCTGGGGGCTCCAACCCCAATGTCTTGGGGATACCCTGACCTCAAGGACCCCAATGCCCCAGGGGACCCCGACCCTGATGTCTTGGGGTACCCTGACCCTGGTGACCCCAATAATGGGGGGACCCTGACCCTGGTGACCCCAATGCCTTGGGGGCTCCAACCCCAATGTCTTGGGGATACCTGACCTCAAGGACCCCAATGCCCCAGGGGACCCCGACCCTGGTGACCCCAATGATAGGGGGGACCTTGAACCCAGTGACCCCACTGACCCAAGGTGACCCCAACATCACCTCAGGGGACCCTGACCCTGATGATCCAGGGGGACCCTGGACCTGAATCTTGGGGGACCCCGACCCTGGTGACCCCCAATGATGGGGTGGGAGATCCTTGAACCCAGTGACCCCACTGACCCAGGGTGACCCCGACCCTGGTGACCCCAATGATGGGGGAGACCTTGAACCCAGTGACCCCGCTGACCCAAGGTGACCCCAACATCACCTCAGGGGACCCCGACCCTGACACTCTGGGGGGACCCTGGACCTGAATCCTGGGGGACCCTGATCCTGGTGACCCCAGTGATTAGGGGGACCCCAACCCTGGTGACCCCAATGCCTTGGGGGCTTCAACCCCAATGTCTTGGGGATACCCTGACCTCAATGACCCCAAAACCCCAGGGGACCCCAACCCTGATGTCTTGGGGTACCCTGACCCTGGTGACTCCAATGATGGGGGACCCTGACCCTGGTGACCACGATACCTGGGGGGCTCCAACCCCAATGTCTTGGGGATACCCTGACCTCAAGGACCCCAATGCCCCAGGGGACCCCGACCCTGGTGACCCCAACGATGTGGGGGGGTACCTTGAACCCAGTGACCCTGCTGACCCAAGGTGACCCCAACATCACTGTCCCAGGGGACCCCGACCCTGACACTCCGGGGGGACCCTGGACCTGAATCTTGTGGGACCCCGACCCTGGTGACCCCCAATGATGGGGTGGGGGAGACCTTGAACCTAGTGACCCCGCTGACCCAGGGTGACCCCAACCCTGGTGACCCCAATGATGGGGGAGACCTTGAACCCAGTGACCCCGCTGACCCCGGGTGACCCCAACATCACTGCCTCAGGGGACCTCGACCCTGACACTCTGGGGGGACCCTGGACCCGAATCCTGGGGGACCCTGATCCTGGTGACCCCAGTGATGAGGGGACCCCAACCCTGGTGACCCCGATGATGGGGGAGACCTTGAACCCAGTGACCCCGTTGACCCAAGGTGACCCCAACATCACCTCAGGGGACCCTGACCCTGATGATCCAGGGGGACCCTGGACCTGAATCTTGGGGGACCCCGACCCTGGTGACCCCCAATGATGGGGTGGGGGATCCTTGAACCCAGTGACCCCACTGACCCAGGGTGACCCCAACCCTGGTGACCCCAATGATGGGGGAGACCTTGAACCCAGTGACCCCGTTGACCCCGGGTGACCCCGACATCACTGCCTCAGGGGACCCCAACCCTGACACTCTGGGGGGACCCTGGACCTGAATCCTGGGGGACCCTGATCCTGGTGACCCCAGTGATGAGGGGACCCCAACCCTGGTGACCCCGATGCCTGGGGGGCTCCAACCCCAATGTCTTGGGGATACCCTGACCTCAATGACCCCAAGACCCAAGGGGACCCCAACCCTGATGTCTTGGGGTACCCTGACCCTGGTGACTCCAATGATGGGGGGACCCTGACCCTGGTGACTCCAGTGATGAGGGGACCCCAACCCTGGTGACCCCAATGCCTTGGGGGTTTCAACCCCAATGTCTTGGGGATACCCTGACCTCAAGGACCCCAATGCCTCAGGGGACCCCAACCCTGATGTCATGGGGTACCCTGACCCTGGTGACTCCAATGATGGGGGGACCCTGACCCTGGTGACCGCAACGCCTGGGGGGGCTCCAACCCCAATGTCTTGGGGATACCCTGACCTCAATGACCCCAATGCCCCTGGGGACCCCGACCCTGGTGACCCCAATGATGGGGGAGACCTTGAACCCAGTGACCCCGCTGACCCAAGGTGACCCCAACATCACCTCAGGGGACCCCGACCCTGACACTCTGGGGAGACCCTGGACCTGAATCCTGGGGGACCCTGATCCTGGTGACCCCAGTGATTAGGGGGACCCCAACCCTGGTGACCCCAATGCCTTGGGGGCTTCAACCCCAATGTCTTGGGGATACCCTGACCTCAATGACCCCAAAACCCCAGGGGACCCCAACCCTGATGTCTTGGGGTACCCTGACCCTGGTGACCCCGATGATGGGGTGGGACCCCCCAACCCTGGTGACCCCGATACCTGGGGGCTCCAACCCCAATGTCTTGGGGATACCCTGACCTCAAGGACCCCAATGCCCCAGGGGACCCCGACCCTGGTGACCCCAATGATGGGGGGGACCTTGAACCCAGTGACCCCACTGACCCAAGGTGACCCCAACATCACCTCAGGGGACCCTGACCCTGATGATCCAGGGGGACCCTGGACCTGAATCTTGGGGGACCCCGACCCTGGTGACCCCCAATGATGGGGTGGGGGATCCTTGAACCCAGTGACCCCACTGACCCAGGGTGACCCCAACCCTGGTGACCCCAATGATGGGGGAGACCTTGAACCCAGTGACCCCGTTGACCCCGGGTGACCCCAACATCACTGCCTCAGGGGACCCCAACCCTGACACTCTGGGGGGACCCTGGACCTGAATCCTGGGGGACCCTGATCCTGGTGACCCCAGTGATGAGGGGACCCCAACCCTGGTGACCCCGATGCCTGGGGGGCTCCAACCCCAATGTCTTGGGGATACCCTGACCTCAATGACCCCAAGACCCAAGGGGACCCCAACCCTGATGTCTTGGGGTACCCTGACCCTGGCGACCCTGATGATGGGGGGGGGACCGGTGACCCCGATGCCTGGGGCTCCAACCCCAATGTCTTGGGGATACCCTGACCTCAATGACCCCAAAACCCCAGGGGACCCCAACCCTGATGACTTGGGGTACCCTGACCCTGGTGACTCCAATGATGGGGGGACCCTGACCCTGGTGACCACGATACCTGGGGGGCTCCAACCCCAATGTCTTGGGTATACCCTGACCTCAAGGACCCCAATGCCCCAGGGGACCCCAACCCTGATGTCTTGGGGTACCCTGACCCTGGTGACCCCGATGATGGGGTGGGACCCCCCAACCCTGGTGACCCCGATACCTGGGGGCTCCAACCCCAATGTTTTGGGGATACCCTGACCTCAAGGACCCCAATGCCCCAGGGGACCCCGGCCCTGGTGACCCCAGTGATGGGGGGACCTCAGCCCCGATTCCCAGGGCATCCCAACCCCGATGGCCCCGCTGTTTCCCCTCCTCCCGCCAGGGGGCGAACTTCTCCCCCCGCCGCCATATTGGGCCTTCTCCCTCCTCAGCCACTCCCATGGCTCCGCCCCACTTCCGCTCCCTCCCCCATTGCCCCGCCCATTCCGGTTCGGGACCGGAAGTGTGGCCGGTTGCCATGGAGAGCGGCTCCGAGCGGGCCGGGCCCGGGGAGGCCGGTACGGGGGGGGGGGGGGGAAGGGTTGGGGTTTGGGGACATCGGGGGGGGGACGGGGACATCGAGGGGGGTTGGGACATGGGGGGACAGTGAAAGAGGGTGGGGATAAGGGGGGGGCAGGGACATCGAGGGGGTTGGGGATAATGGGGGGTTGGGGACATCGAGGGGGTTGGGGACATCGAGGGGGTTGGGGACATTGAAGGGGTTGGGGATAAGGGGGGTTGGGACATTGAGGGGGATGGGGACATCGAGGGGGTTGGGGACATTGAAGGGGTGGGAATATGGGGGGTTGGGGACATCGAGGGGGTTGGGGACATTGAAGGGGGTGGGGACATTAAGGGGGGTGGGGATATGGGGGGGTTGGGGACATTGAGGGGTTGGGGACATTAAGGGGGGTGGGGATATGGGGGGTTGGGGACATCGAGGGAGTGGGGATAAGGGGGGGTTGGGGACATCGAGGGGGTTGGGGACATTGAAGGGGGGTGGGGATAAGGGGAGTTGGGGACATCGAGGGGGTTGGGGACATTGAGGGGGTTGGGGACATTGAAGGGGGGTGGGGATAAGGGGGGGCCGGGGACATCGAGGGGGTTGGGGACATTGAAGGGGGGGGAGGATAAGGGAGGGTTGGGGACATCGAGGGGGTTGGGGACATCGAGGGGGTTGGGGATATTGAAGGGGGGTGGGGATAAGGGGGGGTTGGGGACATCGAGGGGGTTGGGGATAAGGGGGGTTGGGGACATCGAGGGGGTTGAGGACATTGAAGGGGGGTGGGGATAAGGGGGGGTTGGGGACATTGAGGGGGTTGGGGACATTGAATGGGGGTGGGGATAAGGGGGGGTTGGGGACATCGAGGGGGTTGGGGACATTGAAGGGGTTGGGGATAAGGGGGGTTGGGGACATCGAGGGGGTTGAGGACATTGAAGGGGGTGGGGACATTAAGGGGGGTGGGGATATGGGGGGTTGGGGACATCGGGGGGGTTGGGGATATGGGGGGGTTGGGGACATTGAGGGGTTGGGGACATTAAGGGGGGTGGGGATATGGGGGGTTGGGGACATCGGGGGGGTTGGGGACATTGAAGGGGTTGGGGATAAGGGGGGTTGGGGACATCGAGGGGGTTGGGGACATTGAAGGGGGTGGGGATATGGAGGGGTTGAGGACATCGAGGGGGTTGGAGACATCGAGGGGGTTGGGGACATTGAAGGGGGTGGGGATATGGGGGGGTTGGGGACATCGAGGGGGTTGGGGACATTGAAGGGGGGTGGGGATAAGGGGGGGTTGGGGACATCGAGGGGGTTGGGGACATTGAAGGGGTTGGGGATAAGGGGGGTTGGGGACATTGAGGGGGGGTGGGGATAAGGGGGGGTTGGGGACATCAATGGGGTTGGGGAGATTGAAGGGGGTGGGGTTAAGGGGGGGTTGGGGACTTCGAGGGGGTTGGGGACATTGAAGGGGGTGGGGATAAGGGGGGGGTTGGGGACATCGAGGGGGTTGGGGACATTGAAGGGGGTGGGGATATGGGGGGGTTGGGGACATCGAGGGGGTTGGGGACATCGAGGGGGTTGGGGACATTGAAGGGGGTGGGGATATGGGGGGGTTGGGGACATCGAGGGGGTTGGGGACATTGAAGGGGGGTGGGGATAAGGGGGGGTTGGGGACATCGAGGGGGTTGGGGACATTGAAGGGGTTGGGGATAAGGGGGGTTGGGGACATTGAGGGGGATGGGGACATCGAGGGGTTGGGGACATTGAAGGGGTGGGAATATGGGGGGGTTGGGGACATCGAGGGGGTTGGGGACATTGAAGGGGTGGGGGTAAGGGGGGTTGGGGACATCGAGGGGGTTGGGGACATTGAGGGGGGGTGGGGATAAGGGGTGTTGGGGACATTGAGGGTGTTGGGGACATCGAGGGGTTGGGGACATTAAGGGGGGTGGGGATATGGGGGGTTGGGGACATCGAGGGAGTGGGGATAAGGGGGGGTTGGGGACATCGAGGGGGTTGGGGACATTGAAGGGGGGTGGGGATAAGGGGAGTTGGGGACATCGAGGGGGTTGGGGACATTGAGGGGGTTGGGGACATTGAAGGGGGGTGGGGATAAGGGGGGGCCGGGGACATCGAGGGGGTTGGGGACATTGAAGGGGGGGGAGGATAAGGGGGGGTTGGGGACATCGAGGGGGTTGGGGACATCGAGGGGGTTGGGGATATTGAAGGGGGGTGGGGATAAGGGGGGGTTGGGGACATCGAGGGGGTTGGGGATAAGGGGGGTTGGGGACATTGAGGGGGTTGGGGACATTGAATGAGGTTGGGGATAAGGGGGGGTTGGGGACATTGAAGGGGTGGGGATATGGGGGGGTTGGGGACATCGAGGGGGTTGGGGACATTGAAAGGGTTGGGGACATTGAAGGGGGGTGGGGATAAGGGGGGGTTGGGGACATCGAGGGGGTTGGGGACATTGAAGGGAGTGGGGATAAGGGGGGGTTGGGGACATCGAGGGGGTTGGGGATATTGAAGGGGGGTGGGGATAAGGGGGGGTTGGGGACATTGAAGGGAGGTAGGGATAAGGGGGGTTGGGGACATCGAGGGGGTTGGGGACATTGAAGGGAGGTAGGGATAAGGGGGGTTGGGGACATCGAGGGGGTTGGGGACATTGAGGGGGGGTGGGGATAAGGGGGGTTGGGGACTTGGGGGGGGGATTGGGGACATCGGGGCGGTTGGTGAAAAGGGAGGGGGTGGGGGACACTGAGGGGGTTGGGGACATCAGGGGGACATCGGGGGGGTTGAGGACACGGGGGGCTTGGGGAAACTGGGAGGCGATTTGGGACCCCTTTGTTCAACAAGGTCCTCTCTGGCCAATGAAGGCCCCTCTTTGGCCATCAAAGGCCCCTCTTTGGCCATCAAAGTCCCCTCTTTGACCAATGAAGGCCCCTCTTTGGCCAACGAAGACCCCTCTTTGGCCAACGAAGACCCCTCTTTGGCCAACGAAGGCCCCTCTTTGGCCAACGAAGGCCCCTCTTTGGCCAACAAAGTCCCCTCTTTCGCCTACGAAGGCATCTCTTTGGTCAACGAAGGCATCTCTTTGGTCAATGAAGACCCCTGTTTGGCCAACAATGTCCCCTCTGGCCAATGAAAGCCCCTCTTTGGCCATCAAGGTCCCTCTTTGGCCAACGAAGGCCCCTCTTTGGCCAACAATGTCCTCTCTGGCCAATGAAAGCCCCTCTTTGGCCATCAAAGGTCCCTCTTTGGCCAACGAAGGCCCCTCTTTGGCCAACAATGTCCTCTCTGGCCAATGAAAGCCCCTCTTTGGCCATCAAAGGCCCCTCTTTGGCCAACAAAGGCCCCTCTTTGGCCAACGAGGGCCCCTCTTTGGCCAAGGAAGACCCCTCTTTGGCCAACAAAGGCCCCTCTTTGGCCAACAAAGGCCCCTCTTTGGCCAATGAAGGCCCCTCTTTGGCCAACAAAGACCCCTCTTTGGCCAACAATGTCCTCTCTGGCCAATGAAAGCCCCTCTTTTGCCATCAAAGGCTCCTCTTTGGCCAATTAAGGCCCCTCTTTGGCCATCAAAGGCCCCTCTTTGGCCAACGAAGGCCCCTCCTTGGCCAACAAAGGCCCCTCTTTGACCAACGAAGGCCCCTCTTTGGCCATCAAAGGCCCCTCTTTGGCCAACGAAGGCCCCGGTGCCCCCGGGGGCGGATTTGCTGCCGGCCTCGGCGTTCCTCAGGGATTTAGGTCGGGATTAAGGTGGAGGAATTTCTCTCCGGGCCGGACTTTGCCCGGCGCCTCCCAGGCGATCCCGGCTCGGGGAGCGCCCGGAATCCACCCGGAATCCGCCCAGAATCCACCCGGAATCCACCCAGTCCTGCTCAACCGGCGATGCCGGCATCGGGGCGAGGCCCATAGGACCTCCTGCTCCGCTTGGGCCACCTTGGGATCCCCCCCTCTGGGAGAAAGAGGGATCCTGGGGGGTGTTCCCAGTGATCCCCCAGCGATCCCAGAGCCCGCGGGAATTCCCATCTCTTGGATTTTAGGTGGATCCTGGCTCGGGAAGGCGGAAATCCGGCGCCGGGCTTTGCTAAGCCTTTCCCCCAGGGGGGGGGTTTTGGTGATCCCTTTGTGGGTTTCTCCCCCCCAGGATTCCGGGCTCGAAGGTGATCCCGAGGCCATATCCGCAGCAGCCGCCCCAGATCCCGACGGAGCCGCCCTTCGAGCGGCCCCGGATGCTCGGGAAGCGCCTCCCGAGGGCAGGAGGGCGGAAACACCTCGGGAGAAGCAGGTGGGAGCGGGCAGACGGGATTCCTTGGCGTTTGGAGCCGCGGCTGGGAGTGGATCCCAACCCGGGATCCTCCCCCCCGGGATCCGGTTTGGGGGCTGAAAGGGGAAACGGGGGAGCTGAACCCGACCGGGAGCCCCGAGATTCCCAGTTTGCGGGGGGGGCTTAAGGAGGAAACAGGGAGTGGATCCCAAGCAGGACCCCAGGAATTCCCAGTTTGGGGGCCTTAAGGAGGAAACAGGGAGTGGATCCCAACCAGGACGCACAGGAATCCCCCTGATTGGGGCTAAAAAAAGGGAACAGGGGAGTGGATCCCAATGAGGACCCCCCCCCCCCCCTTAATTCCCAGCTTGGGGAGTAAAGAAGTGAACAGGGGAGTGGATCCCAAGCAGGACCCCTCTGATTGGGGCTAAAAAGGGGAACAGGGGAGTGGATCCCAACCAGGATGCACAAGATTCACAGATTTGGGGCTAATAAAGGAAACAGGGAGCAGATCCCAATGAGGACCCCTCTAGTTCCCTTTTGGGGAGTGAAAAAGGAAACAGGGGAGAGAATCCCAACCAGGATCCCCCTGATTGGGGCTAAAAAGGGGAACAGGGAGCGGATCCCAACCTGGGACACCCCCCCTCCTTCCTGGTATCCGTTTGGGGGCTGAAAGAGGAAAGCGGAGCCCAACTGGGAGCCCTGGGATTCTCAGTTTCGGGGGCTTAAGGAGGACACAGGTAGTGGATCCCAACTGGGACACCTGGGATTCCCAGTTTGGGGACTAAAAAAGGGAAACAGGGAGCGAATCCCAAAAAGGACCCCCCTAATTCCCAGTCTAGGGACTAAAAAAGGAAGCAGGGGAGTGGATCCCAAGCAGGACCCCCCTGATTGGGGCTAAAAAGGGGAACAGGGGAGTGGATCCCAACCAGGACCCCCCTAATTCCCAGCTTGGGGTGTTAAAAGAGGACACAGGGAGTGGATCCCAAGTAGGACCCCCGTGATTTGGGCTAAAAAGGGAAACAGGGGAGTGGATCCCAACCAGGACCCCCTGATTGGGGCTAAAAAGGGGAACAGGGAGCGGATCCCAATCAGGACCCCCCGGATTGGGGCTAAAAAGGGGAACAGGGAGTGGATCCCAACCAGGACACATCTGATTCCCAGTTTGGGGCGCCAAAAAAAGGGAACAGGGGAGAGGATCCCGACCACGATGTGCAGGATTGAGGCTAAAAAGGGGAACAAGGAGCGGATCCCAACTGGGACCCCAGGGATGACCAGTTTGGGGATGAAAAAGGGGAACAGGGAGCGGATCCCAAGCAGGACCCTCCTGATTCCCACTTTTGGGGCTAAAAAGGGAAACAGGGAGTGGATCCCAAGCAGGAGCTCCCTGGTTCCCAGTTTGGGGAGTAAAAAACGAAGCAGAGAGTGGATCCCAAGCAGGACCCCTGGGATTCCCAGTTTGGGGGACTTAGGAGGAAACAGGGAGTGAATCCCAAGCAGGACCCCCCAGATTTGGGCTAAAAAGGGGAACAGGGAGTGGATCCCATCCAGACCTCCCTGATTTGGGCCAAAAAGGGGATGAGGGAGCGGATCCCACGCAGGAGGCTCAGGATTCCCAGTTTGGGGCTCGAAAGGGGATCAGGGAGCGGATTCCAATCAGGATGCAGAGGATTCCCATTTTGGGGCTAAACGGGGGATGAGGGAGAGAATGCCAAGCAGGATGCACAGGATTCCCAGTTTTGGGGCCAAAAAGGGGATGAGGGAGCGGATCCCAAGCAGGCCCCCCCCAGTTTTGGGGCCGCAAAGGGGATGAGGGAGCGGATCCCCCCCCTGATTGCCGGGGCCGGGGCCGCCGCAGGTGCCCCCCGAGCGCCGATTCCTCGTCTCCCGTCGCCGTCTCCCGAGCGCCCGCGGCGAAGGCCCCGCCGGGAGGGCTGAAGCGGGGGGTGATGCCCGAGAGGAGGCGGCGGCTCCGGCTCCCCCTGCCCGCCGGGATCGACCCCGCTTCCCCGCGGCATTCCCGGCGGCATTCCCGACGGCATTCCCGGAGGCCATGGCCGAGCACCCGGAGCTGGTGGCGGAGATGCCGGCGCTGGCTCGGCTCAGCACCCCGGAACGGCTCCAACGGGCGCAGGAGCGCCGGGGCCAACAGCTGAGGAAGTGGGCGCAGGCGGAGAGGGAGAGGCCGGGAGAGGAGAGGAGGATGAGGAGGACGAGGAGGAGGAGGAGGAAGAGCGGCCAAGGGAAGAGCGTGACCTTCCCGGCCAGCGTCACCCTCCTGGAAGCGGCCGCTCGGAGCGATGCCGAGGAAGGTGGGTGCTGGGGGGGGGGGAGCCTTGGGGAACCCCGGGGGGAGAAGGGGCTGGAGAGGGACCTGGAGAACCTGGATCCATGGGCCAAGGGGCTGGAGAGGGACCTGGAGAACCTGGATCCGTGGGCCAAGGGGGTGGAGAGGGATCTGGAGAAACTGGATCCATGGGCCAAGGGTGTGGAGAGGGATCTGGAGAACCTGAATCCATGGGCCAAGGGGTGGAGAGGGATCTGGAGAACCTGGATCCATGGGCCGAGGGGAGGAAGGGTCTGGGGAACCTGGATCCATGGGCCAAGGGGGTGGAGAGGGACCTGGAGAACCTGGATCCATGGGCCGAGGGGAGGAAGGGTCTGGGGAACCTGGATCCATGGGCCAAGGGGGTGGAGAGGGACCTGGAGAACCTGGATCCCGGGGCCAAGGGCAGAAAGGGTCTGCAGAGGGACCTGGAGAACCTGGCTGGATCCATGGGCCAAGGGGGTGGAGAGGGACCTGGAGAACCTGGATCCATGTGCCAAGGGGGTGGAGAGGGATCTGGAGAACCTGAATCCATGGGCCAAGGGGTGGAGAGGGACCTGGAGAACCTGGATCCATGGGCCAAGGGGCTGGACAGGGATCTGGAGAACCTGGATCCGTGGGCCAAGGGGGTGGAGAGGGACCTGGAGAACCAGGATCCGTGGGCCGAGGGGTGGAGAGGGACCTGGAGAACCTGGATCCATGGGCCAAGGGTCTGCAGAAGGATCTGGAGAACCTGGATCCATGGGCCAAGGGTGTGGAGAGGGATCTGGAGAACCTGGATCCATGGGCCAAGGTCTGCAGAGGGACCTGGAGAACCTGGCTGGATCCATGGGCCAAGGGTGTGGAGAGGGATCTGGAGAACCTGGATCCGTGGGCCAAGGGTCTGCAGAGGGACCTGGAGAACCTGGATCCGTGGGCCAAGGGGGTGGAGAGGGATCTGGAGAACCTGGATCCATGGGCCAAGGGGTGGAGAGGGACCTGGAGAACCTGGATCCATGGGCCAAGGGTGTGGAGAGGGACCTGGAGAACCTGGATCCATGGGCCAAGGGTGTGGAGAGGGATCTGGAGAACCTGGATCGATGGGCCAAGGGGAGGAAGGGTCTGGAGAACCTGGATCCGTGGGCCAAGGGGGTGGAGAGGGACCTGGAGAACCTGGATCCGTGGGCCAAGGGTCTGCAGAGGGACCTGGAGAACCTGGATCCATGGGCCAAGGGGTGGAGAGGGACCTGGAGAACCTGGATCCATGGGCCAAGGGTGTGGAGAGGGACCTGGAGAACCTGGATCCGTGGGCCAAGGGGGTGGAGAGGGACCTGGAGAACCTGGATCCATGGGCCAAGGGGGTGGAGAGGGATCTGGAGAACCTGGATCCGTGGGCCAAGGGTGTGGAGAGGGACCTGGAGAACCTGGATCCATGGGCCAAGGGTGTGGAGAGGGATCTGGAGAACCTGGATCCGTGGGCCAAGGGGGTGGAGAGGGATCTGGAGAACCTGGATCCGTGGGCCAAGGGGGTGGAGAGGGACCTGGAGAACCTGGATCCATGGGCCAAGGGTGTGGAGAGGGACCTGGAGAACCTGGATCCGTGGGCCAAGGGGGTGGAGAGGGACCTGGAGAAACTGGATCTCGGGGCCAAGGGCAGAAAAGGTCTGCAGAGGGACCTGGAGAACCTGGCTGGATCCATGGGCCAAGGGGGTGGAGAGGGACCTGGAGAACATGGATCCATGGGCCAAGGGGAGGAAGGGTCTGGAGAACCTGGATCCATGGGCCAAGGGTTGGAGAGGGACCTGGAGAACCTGGATCCCGGGGCCAAGGGCAGAAAGGGTCTGCAGAGAGACCTGGAGAACCTGGTGGATCCATGGGCCAAGGGTCTGGAGAGGGATCTGGAGAACCTGGATCCATGGGCCAAGGGTGTGGAGAGGGATCTGGAGAACCTGGATCCATGGGCCAAGGGGAAGAAGGGTCTGGAGAACCTGGATCCGTGGGCCAAGGGGGTGGAGAGGGACCTGGAGAACCTGGATCCGTGGGCCAATGGTCTGCAGAGGGACCTGGAGAACCTGGATCCATGGGCCAAGGGGGTGGAGAGGGACCTGGAGAACCTGGATCCGTGGGCCAAGGGTGTGGACAGGGACCTGGAGAACCTGGATCCATGGGCCAAGGGGAAGAAGGGTCTGGAGAACCTGGATCCGTGGGCCAAGGGGGTGGAGAGGGACCTGGAGAACCTGGATCCGTGGGCCAATGGTCTGCAGAGGGACCTGGAGAACCTGGATCCATGGGCCAAGGGGGTGGAGAGGGACCTGGAGAACCTGGATCCGTGGGCCAAGGGTGTGGACAGGGACCTGGAGAACCTGGATCCATGGGCCAAGGGGCTGGAGAGGGATCTGGAGAACCTGGATCCGTGGGCCAAGGGTCTGGAGAGGGACCTGGAGAACCGGGATCCATGGGCCAAGGGGGTGGAGAGGGATCTGGAGAACCTGGATCCGTGGGCCAAGGGGGTGGAGAGGGATCTGGAGAACCTGAATCCATGGGCCAAGGGTCTGGAGAGGGACCTGGAGAACCTGGATCCATGGGCCAAGGGTGTGGAGAGGGATCTGGAGAACCTGGATCCATGGGCCAAGGGTGTGGAGAGGGACCTGGAGAAACTGGATCTCGGGGCCAAGGGCAGAAAAGGTCTGCAGAGGGACCTGGAGAACCTGGCTGGATCCATGGGCCAAGGGGGTGGAGAGGGACCTGGAGAACCTGGATCTGTGGTCCAAGGGGCTGGAGAGGGACCTGGAGAACCTGGATCCATGGGCCAAGGGTGTGGAGAGGGATCTGGAGAACCTGAATCCATGGGCCAAGGGGTGGAGAGGGACCTGGAGAACCTGAATCCATGGGCCAAGGGGTGGAGAGGGACCTGGAGAACCTGAATCCATGGGCCAAGGGGCTGGAGAGGGACCTGGAGAACCTGGATCCATGGGCCAAGGGGTGGAGAGGGACCTGGAGAACCTGAATCCATGGGCCAAGGGTGTGGAGAGGGACCTGGAGAACCTGAATCCATGGGCCAAGGGATGGAGAGGGACCTGGAGAACCTGAATCCATGGGCCAAGGGTGTGGAGAGGGACCTGGAGAACCTGGATCCCGGGGCCAAGGGCAGAAAGGGTCTGCAGAGAGACCTGGAGAACCTGGTGGATCCATGGGCCAAGGGTCTGGAGAGGGACCTGGAGAACCTGGATCCATGGGCCAAGGGTGTGGAGAGGGATCTGGAGAACCTGAATCCATGGGCCAAGGGGCTGGAGAGGGACCTGGAGAACCTGGATCCATGGGCCAAGGGTCTGGAGAGGGACCTGGAGAACCTGAATCCATGGGCCAAGGGTGTGGACAGGGACCTGGAGAACCTGGATCCATGGGCCAAGGGGAAGAAGGGTCTGGAGAACCTGGATCCGTGGGCCAAGGGTCTGCAGAAGGATCTGGAGAACCTGGATCCATGGGCCAAGGGTGTGGAGAGGGATCTGGAGAACCTGGATCCATGGGCCAAGGGGTGGAGAGGGACCTGGAGAACCTGGATCCGTGGGCCAAGGGGGTGGAGAGGGACCTGGAGAACCTGGATCCGTGGGCCAAGGGTCTGCAGAGGGACCTGGAGATCCTGGATCCGTGGGCCAAGGGGGTGGAGAGGGATCTGGAGAACCTGGATCCATGGGCCAAGGGGTGGAGAGGGACCTGGAGAACCTGGATCCATGGGCCAAGGGTGTGGAGAGGGACCTGGAGAACCTGGATCCATGGGCCAAGGGTGTGGAGAGGGATCTGGAGAACCTGGATCGATGGGCCAAGGGGAGGAAGGGTCTGGAGAACCTGGATCCGTGGGCCAAGGGGGTGGAGAGGGACCTGGAGAACCTGGATCCGTGGGCCAAGGGTCTGCAGAGGGACCTGGAGAAACTGGATCCATGGGCCAAGGTCTGCAGAGGGACCTGGAGAACCTGGCTGGATCCATGGGCCAAGGGTGTGGAGAGGGATCTGGAGAACCTGGATCCATGGGCCAAGGGGAAGAAGGGTCTGGAGAACCTGGATCCGTGGGCCAAGGGGGTGGAGAGGGACCTGGAGAACCTGGATCCGTGGGCCAATGGTCTGCAGAGGGACCTGGAGAAACTGGATCTCGGGGCCAAGGGCAGAAAGGGTCTGCAGAGAGACCTGGAGAACCTGGTGGATCCATGGGCCAAGGGTCTGGAGAGGGACCTGGAGAACCTGGATCCATGGGCCAAGGGGAGGAAGGGTCTGGAGAACCTGGATCCGTGGGCCAAGGGTCTGGAGAGGGACCTGGAGAACCTGAATCCATGGGCCAAGGGTGTGGAGAGGGATCTGGAGAACCTGGATCCATGGGCCAAGGAGCTGGAGAGGAACCTGGAGAACCTGGATCCGTGGGCCAAGGGGGTGGAGAGGGACCTGGAGATACTGGATCCATGGGCCAAGGGGCTGGAGAGGGACCTGGAGAACCTGGATCCATGGGCCAAGGGGGTGGAGAGGGACCTGGAGATCCTGGGATGCTCCCCCGGGGCTGAGAGGTCCCTAAAGTCCTCTTTCTCTCCGCAGTTCGGGAATTCCTGGAGAGAGGGATCAGCCCCGACCTCTGCAACGAGGACGGCCTGACCGCCCTGCACCAGGTGGGGCCAGTCCCGCCGGGAATGCTGGGCCCTGGGGAGCCTCCCCTGGGATCCCTTCCCGGGGTCCAGATCCATCCCTGGGATCTTTTGGGATGGGAATGATCTCTGCATCCCTCTGGCATCGCCCAACTCAACTGGATCCACTTGGGATGGAGCTGGATGGGTGGAGCCTCCACCTGGGATCCCTTCCCGGTGTCCAAACCCATCCCAGCTCCATCCCTGGGATCTTTTGGGATGCTCTGGGCTGGGATCAGGCTCTGTCCCCTGGGGCTGTGCCAGGAAGGGCTTGGTTGTCCTGGGAATGATCTCCACATCCCTCTGGCATCGCCCAGCTCAACTGGATCCACTTGGGATGGAGCTGGATGGGTGGAGCCACCTCCTGGGATCCCTTCCCAATGTCCAACCCCATCCCAGCTCCATCCCTGGGATCTTTTTGGATTGGGAATGACCTTTGCATCCCTCTGGCATCGCCCAACTCAACTGGATCCTCTTGGGATGGAGCTGGATGAGTGGAGCCAACCCCTGGGATCCCTTCCCAGTGTCCAAACCCATCCCTGGGATATTTTGGGATGGGAATGACCTTCACATCCCTCTGGCATCGCCCAACTCAACTGGATCCACTTGGGATGGAGCTGGATGGATGGAGCCACCCTCTGGGATCCCTTCTCAGAGTCCAAACCCATCCCAGCTCCATCCCTGGGATCTTTTTGGATTGGGAATGACCTTTGCATCCCTCTGGCATCACCCAACTCAACTGGATCCACCAGGAATCGCTCTGGATGGGTGGAGCCACCTCCTGGGATCCCTTCCCAATGTCCAACCCCATCCCTGGGATATTTTGGAATGGGAATGACCTTCACATCCCTCTGGCATCGCCCAACACCACCGGATCCACTTGGGATGGAGCTGGATGGGTGGAGCCTCCACCTGGGATCCCTTCTCAGAGTCCAAACCCATCCCTGGGATGTTTTGGGATTGGGAATGACCTTCACATCCCTCTGGCATCGCCCAACTCAACTGGATCCACTTGGGATGGAGCTGGATGGGTGGAGCCTCCACCTGGGATCCCTTCTCAGAGTCCAAACCCATCCCAGCTCCATCCCTGGGATATTTTTGGATTGGGAATGACCTTTGCATCCCTCTGGCGTCACCCAACTCAACTGGATCCACTTGGGATGGAGCTGGATGGGTGGAGTCAACACCTGGGATCCCTTCTCAGAGTCCAAACCCATCCCTGGGATATTTTGGGATGGGAATGATCTCTGCATCCCCCTGGCATCGCCCAACTCAACCGGATCCACTCGGGATGGAGCTGGATGGGTGGAGTCAAGACCTGGGATCCCTTCCCATTGCCCAATCCCATCCCATCTCCATCCCTGGGATCTTTTGGGATGCCCCAGGCCGGAATTCCTCTCTGTCCCCTCTCCCAACTCTTCCTCCCTTCCCAGAGCTGCATCGACGCCGCCGCCGAGGTGGTTTCGGCGCTTCTGGAAGCCGGAGCCGACGTCAACGCCCGCGACGGCGAGCTCTGGACGCCGCTCCACGCCGCCGCCACCTGCGGCCACCTCAGCCTGGTCCAGCTCCTGATTGGACGGTAGCCACGGCTCCCCTCGGGGCTGGGAACGCCGGGAATGGGGCACCCGGAGCACCCCGGAGCACCCACGGCTCTTCCCGAGGGGGTGGGGAGAGAGGGGACCCTCGGCTGGGCTCGGGTGCAGCCCCGGGTGGGGGGGGAAGTGGCCGGGGTGAGGGTGAGGATGGGGTTAAATCCAGGGGGGGGGGCCCAGGGGTCGGAGGTGGGGCAGTCCTGATCAATGTCTTCATTGGTGATCAGTATTGTCATTGATGATCAATATCTTCATTGATGATCAGTATCGTCATCGACGATCAATATGTTCATTGATGATCAATATCTTCATCAATGATCAGCATCTTCATTGGTGATCAATATCTTCATTGATGATCAGTATCGTCATCGACGATCAATGTCTTCATTGGTGATCAATATTGTCATTGATGATCAATATCTTCATTGATGATCAGTATCGTCATTGATGATCAATATGTTCATTGATGATAAATATCTTCATCAATGATCAGCATCTTCATTGGTGATCAATATCTTCATTGGTGATCAATATCTTCATTGATGATCAGTATCGTCATCAACGATCAATATGTTCATTGATCAATTGCTTCATCAATGATCAGCATCTTCATTGGTGATCAATATCTTCATTGATGATCAATATCTTCATTGATGATCAGTATCGTCATCAACGATCAATATGTTCATTGATGATAAATATCTTCATCAATGATCAGCATCTTCATTGATGATCAATATCTTCATCGATGATCAATGTCTTCGTTGATGATCAGTATCTTCATTGATCAGTATTGTCATCAATGATCAGTGTCTTCATCAATGATCAATATCTTCATTGATCAATATCTTCACCGATGATAATTATCTTCATCAATGATCAATATTGTCATCGATGATCAATATCTTCATTGATGATCAATATCTTCATCAATGATCAATGTCTTCATCGATGATCAGCATCTTCATCGATGATCAATATCTTCACTGATGATCAGTGTCTTCATCAATGATCAACATCTTCATTGATCAATATCTTCACCGATGATAATTATCTTCATCAATGATCAATATTGTCATCAGTGATCAGTATCTTCATTGATGATCAATATTGTCATTGATGATCAATATCTTCATCAATGATCAATATAGTCATCTATGATCAATGTCTTCATTGATAATCAGTGTTGTCATTGATGATCGGTATCTTCATTGATGATCAATATTTTCATTGATGATCAGTGTTGTCATCAATGATCAGTATCTTCATCAATGATCAATATCTTCATCGATGATAAATTTGTCTTCATCAATGATCAATATTGTCATTGATGATCAATATCTTCATTGATGATCAATATCTTCATTGATGATCAATATTGTCATCGATGATCAGTATCTTCATCAATGATCAATATTTTCATCCTTGATCGATATCTTCATTGATTCTCAGTATCTTGGTTGATGATCAATGTCTTCATGATATCTGTATTGATGATCAATATTGTCATTGATGATCAGCATCTTCATTGATGCTCAATATGGTCATCAATGATCAATATCTTCATTGATGATCAATATCTTCGTCAATGATCAATATCTTCGTCAATGATCAATATCTTCATCAATGATCAATATCCTCGTTGATGATCAATATCATCATCGATATCTTCATTGACGATCAATATCTTCCTTGATCAATATCTTCATTGATGATCAGTATCTTCATTGATGCTCAATATGGTCATCAATGATCAATGTCTTCATCGATGATCAATATCTTCATTGATGATCAAGATTGTCATTGGTGATTGATATCTTAATTGATGATCAATATTGTCATCAATGATCAATATCTTCATTGAACATGGATCCGTGGGCCAAGGGATGGAGAGGGATCTGGAGAACCTGGATCCGTGGGCCAAGGGGCGGAGAGGGATCTGGAGAACCTGGATCCATGGGCCAAGGGGTGGAGAGGGACCTGGAGAACCTGGATCCGTGGGCCAAGGGGTGGAGAGGGATCTGGAGAACCTGGATCCGTGGGCCAAGGGGTGGAGAGGGATCTGGAGAACCTGGATCCATGGGCCAAGGGGCTGGAGGGGGACCTGGAGAACCTGGATCCGTGGGCCAAGGGTGTGGAGAGGGATCTGGAGAACCTGGATCCGTGGGCCAAGGGGGTGGAGAGGGATCTGGAGAACCTGGATCCGTGGGCCAAGGGGCTGGAGGGGGACCTGGAGAACCTGGATCCATGGGCCAAGGGTGTGGAGAGGGATCTGGAGAACCTGGATCCGTGGGCCAAGGGGGTGGAGAGGGACCTGGAGAACCTGGATCCATGGGCCAAGGGGCTGGAGAGGGACCTGGAGAACCTGGATCCGTGGGCCAAGGGGGTGGAGAGGGATCTGG
Source organism: Tapera naevia (assembly GCA_033556795.1). Classification (NCBI taxonomy): domain Eukaryota; kingdom Metazoa; phylum Chordata; class Aves; order Cuculiformes; family Neomorphidae; genus Tapera; species Tapera naevia. The sequence continues at coordinate 46,164 of JAUMJJ010001046.1, read as the reverse complement.
AGAACCTGGATCCATGGGCCAAGGGGCTGGAGGGGGACCTGGAGAACCTGGATCCATGGGCCAAGGGGGTGGAGAGGGATCTGGAGAACCTGGATCCGTGGGCCAAGGGGGTGGAGAGGGACCTGGAGAACCTGGATCCATGGGCCAAGGGGCTGGAGAGGGACCTGGAGAACCTGGATCCGTGGGCCAAGGGGCTGGAGAGGGATCTGGAGACCCTGGATCCAAGGAGGACCTCGAGGGGGTGGAGATGGGAGCGGAGAAGGGATTGGCGCTGGGAAGGGGGTGGAGAACAGGTCCTGTGGGACCCCCTGAGGGACCTGGGGGGGGTTGGTTTGGCCCCGTTTTGGAGGGCGTTGGGGGCGCTCGGCCTCGGGGGTCCCCGAGGTCCTTCCCAACCGGAAGGGTCTCCCGTTGGGTCCAGCGGCGCCGACCTCCTGGCGCTCAACTCGGACGGGAACATGGCGTACGACCTGTGCGAGGACGAGGCCACCTTGGAGTGCATCGAGAGCGCGATGGCCGAGCGGGGTGAGCGGCGCGGGACGGCGGCGGGACGCGGCCAGGGGACACCACGGGGGGGGATGGGACACCTGGACATGGGGTCTGGATGATGGACACAGGGTGGGGTCTGGACCAGGGGACAATGGGTGGGGTCTGGACATGGGGTCTGGACCAGGGGACAATGGGTGGGGTCTGGACCAGGGGACACTGGGTGGGGTCTGGACATGGGATCTGGACCAGGGGACATCGGGTGGGATCTGGACCAGGGGACACAGGGTGGGATCCAGACCCGGGACGCCGGGTGGGATCTGGAAATGGGATGTGGACCATGGGACACCGGGTGGGATCTGGGCATGGGATCTGGACCAGGGGACATCGGGTGGGATCTGGACCAGGGGACATCAGGTGGGATCTGGACATGGGATCCAGACCAGGGGATACCGGGTGGGATCTGGACCAGGGGACACCGGGTGGGGTCTGGACCAGGGGACACTGGGTGGGGTCTGGACATGGGATCTGGACCAGGGGACACTGGGTGAGATCCGGACATGGGATCCAGACCAGGGGACACTGGGTGGGGTCTGGACGATGGACACCGGGTGGGATCTGGACATGGCATCTGGACCAGGGGACACCGGGTGGGGACTGGGTCAGGGGACACTGCATGGGCTCTGGACCATGGGATCTGGACCAGGGGACACCGGGTGGGGTCTGGACATGGGATCTGGAGCAGCGGACATCGGGTGGGATCTGGACCAGGGGACACAGGGTGGGATCCAGACCCGGGACGCCGGGTGGGATCTGGAAATGGGATGTGGACCATGGGACACCGGGTGGGACCTGGGCATGGGATCTGGACCAGGGGACATCGGGTGGGATCTGGACATGGATCTGGACCAGGGGACAATGGGTGGGATTTGGACATGGGATGTGGACCATGGGACACCGGGTGGGATCTGGACCAGGGGACACAGGGTGGGGGTCTGGACCAGGGGACACTGGGTGGGATCCAGACCAGGGACGCCGGGTGGGATCTGGAAATGGGATGTGGACCATGGGACACCGGGTGGGATCTGGACCAGGGGACACCGGGTGGGGTCTGGACCATGGGAAACTGGGTGGGATCTGGACATGGGATCTGGACCAGGGGACATCGGGTGGGATCTGGACCAGGGAACAATGGGTGGGATCTGGACATGGGATCTGGACCAGGGGACAATGGGTGGGATCTGGACATGGGACACCGGGTGGGGTCTGGACCAGGGGACACTGGGTGGGATCTGGACATGGGATCCGGACCAGGGGACACTGGGTGGGGTCTGGACATGGGATCTGGAGCAGGGGACACTGGGTGGGGTCTGGACATGGGATCTGGAGCAGCGGACATCGGGTGGGATCTGGACCAGGGGACACAGGGTGGGATCCAGACCCGGGACGCCGGGTGGGATCTGGAAATGGGATGTGGACCATGGGACACCGGGTGGGACCTGGGCATGGGATCTGGACCAGGGGACATCGGGTGGGATCTGGACATGGGATCTGTACCAGGGGACACAGGGTGGGGGTCTGGACCAGGGGACACTGGGTGGGATCCAGACCAGGGACGCCGGGTGGGATATGGAAATGGGATCTGGACCAGGGGACATTGGGTGGGATCTGGACATGGGATCTGGACCAGGGAACACTGGGTGGGGTCTGGACCAGGGGACACCGGGTGGGATCTGGACATGGGATCTGGACCAGGGGACACCGGGTGGGATCTGGACATGGGATCTGGATGAGGGGACACCGGGTGGGATCTGGACGATGGACACCGGGTGGAATCTGGACATGGCATCTGGACCAGGGGACACCGGGTGGGGACTGGGTCAGGGGACACTGCATGGGCTCTGGACCATGGGATCTGGACCAGGGGACACCAGGTGGGATCTGGACATGGGATCTGGACCATGGGACACCGGGTGGGATCTGGACCAGGGGACACCAGGTGGGATCTGGACATGGGATCCAGACCAGGGGACACCGGGTGGGATCTGGACATGGGATCTGGAGCAGCGGACATCGGGTGGGATCTGGACCAGGGGACACTGGGTGGGGTCTGGACCAGGGGACACTGGGTGGGATCTGGACATGGGATGTGGACCAGCGGACATCAGGTGGGATCTGGACCAGGGGACACAGGGTGGGATCCAGACCAGGGACTCCGGGTGGGATCTGGAAATGGGATGTGGACCAGGGGACATCGGGTGGGATCTGGACGTGGGATCTGGACCAGGGGACAATGGGTGTGGTCTGGACCAGGGGACACCAGGTGGGATCTGGACATGGGATCTGGACCAGGGGACACCGGGTGGGATCTGGACATGGGATCTGGGTCAGGGGACACTGGTTGGGGTCTGGACATGGGATCTGGACCAACGGACATCGGGTGGGATCTGGACCAGGGAACAATGGGTGGGATCTGGACATGGGATCTGGACCAGGGGACAATGGGTGGGGTCTGGATATGAGATCTGGACCAGGGGACATCGGGTGGGATCTGGACCATGGGACACCGGGTGGGATCTGGGTCAGGGGACACTGCGTGGGCTCTGGACCATGGGGTCTGGAGCAGGGGACACTGGGTGGGATCTGGACGATGGACACTGGGTGGGATCTGGACATGGGATCTGGATGAGGGGACACCGGGTGGGGTCTGGACATGGCATCTGGACCAGGGGACACCGGGTGGGACCTGGACCATAGGGTCTGGACCATGGGAGACCGGTTGGGATCCGGACCAGGGGACACTGGGTGGGATCGGGACATGGGATCTGGACCATGGGACACCAGGGGGTGTCTGGGCCAGGGGACACTGGGTGGGATCTGGACCAGGGGACACTGCGTGGGATCTAGACCATGGGGTCTGGAGACACCAGATCCAGTGGGAGGTGCCCCTACCCCATCCCTGGAGGTGTCCAAGGCCGGGTTGGATGGGGCTTGGAAGAAACTGGTCTGGTGGGAGGTGTCGCTGCCCAATGGCAGAGAGGTTGGAACTGGATGCGAATGATCTTTGAGGTTGAATCCAACCCAAAGCATTCCGTGACTTTTGGGGTTCCTTCCAACCCAAACCATTCCATGACTTTCGAGGTCCCTTCCAACCCAAACCATTCCCTGATTCTGAGATCTTTGAGGTCCCTTCCAACCCAAATCATTCCATGTTTCTGAGATCTTTGAGGTTGCCTCCAATCCAAACCATTTCATGAGTTCCGAAGTCCCTTCAAACCCAAACCATTCCATAACTTTGGAGATCCCCTCCAAACCAAGCCATTCCCTGATTCTGAGATCTTTGAGGTTGCCTCCAACCCAAACCATTCCATGACTTTTGAGACCCCTTCCAACCCAACCCATTCCATGACTTTCGCAATCCCTTCCAACCCAAACCATTCCCTGATTCTCAGATCTTTGAGGTCCCTTCCAATGCAAACCATTCCATGTTTCTGAGATCTTTGAGGTTGCCTCCAACCCAAACCATTCCATGACTTTTGAGGTCCCTTCCAACCCAATATTTTCCATGACTTTCGGAGTCCCTTCCAACCCAACCCATTTCTTGATTCTCAGATCTTTGAGGCCCTTTCCAACCCAAAACATTCCATGACTTTCGCGATCCCTTCCAACCCAAACCATTCCTCTATTCCCAGATCTTTGAGGCCCCTTCCAACCCAAACATTCCATGACTTTCAAGGTCCCTTCCAACCCAAACCATTCCCTGATTCTCAGATCTTTGAGGTCCCTTCCAATGCAAACCATTCCATATTTCTGAGATCTTTGAGGTTGCCTCCAACCCAAACCATTTCATGAGTTCCGAGGTCCCTTCAAACCCAAACCATTCCATGACTTTTGGGGTACTTCCAACCCAACCCATTCCTTGATTCTGAGATCTTTGAGGCCCCTTCCAAGCCAAACCATTCCATGACTTTTGAGGGCCCTTCCAACCCAAACCATTTCCTGATTCTGAGATCTTTGAGGTCCCTTCCAGCCCAACCCATTCCATGACTTTCACGATCCCTTCCAGCCCAACCCATTCCATGACTTTCACGATCCCTTCCAACCCAACCCATTCCTTGACTCTGAAATCTTTGAGGTCCCTTCCAACCCAAAGCATTCCCTGATTCTCAGATCTTTGAGGTCCCTTCCAATGCAAACCATTCCATATTTCTGAGATCTTTGAGGTTGCCTCCAACCCAAACCATTCCATGACTTTCAAAACCCCTTCCAACCCAAACCATTCCATGACCTTTGAGGTCCCTTCCAACCCAAACCATTCCTTGATTCTGAGATATTTGAGGTCTCTTCCAACCCAAACCATTCCCTGATTCTCAGATCTTTGAGGTCCCTTCCAATGCAAACCATTCCATATTTCTGAGATCTTTGAGGTTGCCTCCAACCCAAACCATTCCATGACTTTCGCGATCCCTTCCAACCCAAACCATTCCTCTATTCCCAAATCTTTGAGGCCCCTTCCAACCCAAACATTCCATGAATTTCAAGGTCCCTTCCAACCCAAACCATTCCCTGATTCTCAGATCTTTGAGGCCCCTTCCAACCCAAACCATTCCATGACCTTTGAGGTCCCTTCCAACCCAAAGCATTTCATGACTTTCGCGATCCCTTCCAACCCAACCCATTCCTTGACTCTCAGATCTTTGAGGTCCCTTCCAACCCAAACCATTCCACGTTTCTGAGATCTTTGAGGTTGCCTCCAATCCAAACCATTTCATGAGTTCCGAGGCCCCTTCCAACCCAAACCATTCCATGACTTTTGGGGTACTTCCAACCCAACCCATTCCTTGATTCTGAGATCTTTGAGGCCCCTTCCAACCCAAACCATTCTCTGATTCTCTGATCTTTGAGGTCCCTTCCAATGCAAACCATTCCATGTTTCTGAGATCTTTGAGGTTGCCTCCAACCCAAACCATTCCATGACTTTTGAGGTCCCTTCCAACCCAATATTTTCCATGACTTTCGGAGTCCCTTCCAACCCAACCCATTTCTTGATTCTCAGATCTTTGAGGCCCTTTCCAACCCAAAACATTCCATGACTTTCAAGGTCCCTTCCAACCCAACCCATTCCCTGATTCTCAGATCTTTGAAGCCCCTTCCAACCCAAACCATTCCCTGATTCTCAGATCTTTGAGGTCCTTTCAAACCCAAACCGTTCCATGACTTTTGGGGTTCCTTCCAACCCAACCCATTCCATGACATTTGAGGTCCCTTCCAACCCAAACCATTCCCTGATTCTCAGATCTTTGAGGTCCCTTCCAACCCAAATCATTCCATGTTTCTGAGATCTTTGAGGTTGCCTCCAATCCAAACCATTTCATGAGTTCTGAAGTCCCTTCAAACCCAAACCATTCCATGACTTTGGAGATCCCTTCCAAACCAAGCCATTCCCTGATTCTGAGATCTTTGAGGTTGCCTTCAATCCAAACCAATCCATGGCTTTTGAGACCCCTTCCAACCCAACCCATTCCATGACTTTCTCAGTCCCTTCCAACCCAAACCATTCCCTGATTCTCAGATCTTTGAGGTCCCTTCCAATGCAAACCATTCCATGTTTCTGAGATCTTTGAGGTTGCCTCCAACCCAAACCATTCCATGACTTTTGAAGGCCTTTCCAACCTAAACCATTTCATGTTTCTGAGATCTTTGAGGTCCCTTCCAACTCAACCCATTCCATGACTTTCACGATCCCTTCCAACCCAACCCATTCCTTGACTCTGTGATCTTTGAGGTCCCTTCCAACCCAAAGCATTCCATGACTTTCGAGGTCCCTTCCAACCCACACCATTCCCTGATTCTCAGATCTTTGAGGTCCCTTCCAACCCAAATAATTCCCTGTTTCTGAGATCTTTGAGGTTGCCTCCAATCCAAACCATTTCATGAGTTCCGAGGTCCCTTCAAACCCAAACCATGACTTTTGGGGTTCCTTCCAACCCAACCCAACCCATGACTTTTGAGGTCACTTCCAACCCAAACTATTCTTTGATTCTGAGATCTTTGAGGTTGCCTCCAACCCAAACCATTCCATGACTTTCAAAACCCCTTCCAACCCAACCCATTCCTTGACTCTGAGATCTTTGAGGTCCCTTCCAACCCAAACCATTCCCTGATTCTCAGATCTTTGAGGTCCCTTCCAATGCAAACCATTCCATATTTCTGAGATCTTTGAGGTTGCCTCCAACCCAAACATTCCATGACATTTGAGGTCCCTTCCAACCCAACCCATTCCACCATTCCCAGCTCTTTGAGGCCCCTTCCAACCCAACCCATTCCACGACCTTCGAGGTCCCTTCCAACCCAACCCATTCTTTGACTCTGAGATCTTTGAGGTCCCTTCCAACCCAACCCATTCCACCATTCCCAGATCTTTGAGGTCCCTTCCAACTCAACCCCTTCCATGACTGGAAGATCCTTCCCCCTGTCCCCCTCCTCCAGGCATCACCCAGGAGAAGATCGAGGCTGCTCGTTCCGCCCCGGAGCGCGATATGATCCGGGAAATCCGGGAGCTGCTCCGAACCGGAGCCGACCTGGACGCTCCGCGGGACCGTGGGGCCACCTTGGTAGGTTGAGAAGACCCCGGGAACGGATCAGATCCTGGTGGTTGGGTCCTTCCTTGACCTCGTTCCCGGTGTTCCCGGCAGCTCCACATCGCGGCGGCCAACGGCTTCGCGGAGGCGGCGGAGCTGCTCCTGGAAAACCGGGCGGGCGTCGGCGTCCGCGATGACGATGGTTGGGAACCCCTTCACGCCGCCGCCTGTTGGGGACAGGTTGGTGCCTTTGGGTGGGGCCAAATCCCATTGGATTTGGTTGATGGTGGCCAAACGCCAGCTGGGATTGGACCCCCCCGGGGGCCAAGAAGGCCTTGGAGCATCTTGGCTTGGATCGGCGGCCAATGGGAAGAGGGGAAGGGGTTGTGCTCCGTGGTGAGGTCACTCCTGGAATTCTGGGGTCAGGTTTGGGGGTTCCTCACTCCGAGGAGGACGTTGAGGGGGTGGAGAACATCCGGAAGAGGGATTGGAGCTGGGAAGGGGCTGGAGAAGCAGGAGCTGAGGGGATCTGGGGGGGGTTCATCCTGGAGAAGAGGAGGCCGAGTGGAGACCTCATCCCTGTCCACAACTCCCTGGAAGGAGGTTGGAGCAAGGGGGGGGAGTCTTGGGCCCTTCTCCCAAGCGATGGGACAAGAGGAGATGATCCCAAGGTGCTCCAGAGGAGGTTCAGGTTGGACACGAGGAGGAGGTTCTTCGCTGGGAGGGATCTCGGGCGCTGGCACAGGGAGTTGGTGGAGTCTCCACCCCTGGAGGTGTTCCAAGTGGGGTGGGTGAGGTGTCCAGGGGTGGTTTGCAGGTGGAGAGGAACGGTTGGGCTTGGCCGTGGAATTGTGGAATGGGTCGGGGAATGGGTTGGGTTGGAAGGGACCTCAAACTCATCCAGTTCCAAGACCTGCCATGGGCAGGGACACCTCCCACTGGGTCAGGGGCTCCAAGGTCCATCCATCATGGCCTTGGACACCTCCCACTGGATCAGGGGCTCCAAATCCTATCTAACCTGGCCTTGGACATCTCCCATTGGATCTGGTTGCTCCAAACCCCATCCAACCTTGCCTTGGACATCTCCAGGGATGGGATCTGGAGGTTTTGGTTCGTGGCAAACTAGAGTTGTGGAACCATGGAATGGTTTGGGTTGGAAGGGACCTTGAAATCCATCCAGTTCCAACCCCTCTGCCATGGGCAGAGACACCTCCCAGTGGATCAGGGCCTCTAAAGTCCATCCAGCCTGGCCTTGGACACCTCCCATTGGATCTGGAGGCTCCAAATCCCATCCATCATGGCCTTGGATTCCTCCCACTGGATCAGGGGGCTCCAAGCCCCATCCAACCTGACCTTAGACACCTCCAGGGATGGGATCTGGGGGTTCTGGTTGATGGCAACTTTGAATCATGGAATCATGGAATGGTTTGGGTTGGAAGAGACCTCAAAGTCCATCCAGTTCCAACCCCTCTGCCATGGGCAGGGACACCTCCCAGTGGATCAGGGCCTCTAAGGTCCATCCAACCTGGCGTTGGACACCTCCAGGGATGGGGCAGGGACACCTCCCACTGGGTCAGGTGCTCCAAACCCCATCCAACCCAGCCTTGGACACCTCCTGGGATGGGATCTGGAGGTTCTGGTTCGTGGCAAACTAGAGTTGTGGAACCATGGAATGGTTTGGGTTGGAAGGGACCTCAAAACCCATCCAGTTCCAACCCCTCTGCCATGGGCAGGGACACCTCCCACTGGGTCAGGGGCTCCAAGCCCCATCCAACCTGGCCTTGGACATCTCACATTGGATCTGGAGGCTCCAAATCCCATCCAACCTGGCCTTGAACACCTCCAGGAATGGGATCTGAGGGTTCTGGTTGGTGGCAACTTTGAATCATGAAACCATGGAATGGTTTGTGTTGGAAGGGACCTCGAAGTCCATCCAGTTCCAACCCCTCTGCCATGGGCAGGGACACCTCCCAGTGGATCAGGGGGCTCCAGGTCCCATCCAACCTGACCTTGAACATCTCCAGGGATGGGATCTGGGGGTTCTGGTTGGTGGCAACTTTGAATCATGGAATCATGGAATGGTTTGGGTTGGAAGGGACCTTGAAGTCCATCCAGTTCCAACCCCTCTGCCATGGGCAGGGACACCTCCCAGTGGATCAGGGCCTCTAAGGTCCATCCAACCTGGCGTTGGACACCTCCAGGGATGGGGCAGGGACACCTCCCACTGGGTCAGGTGCTCCAAACCCCATCCAACCCAGCCTTGGACACCTCCTGGGATGGGATCTGGAAGTTCTGGTTCGTGGCAAACTAGAGTTGTGGAACCATGGAATGGTTTGGGTTGGAAGGGACCTCAAAGCCCATCCAGTTCCAACCCCTCTGCCATGGGCAGGGACACCTCCCACTGGGTCAGGGGCTCCAAGCCCCGTCCAACCTGGCCTTGGACATCTCACATTGGATCTGGAGGCTCCAAATCCCATCCAACCTGGCCTTGAACACCTCCAGGGATGGGATCTGAGGGTTCTGGTTGATGGCAACTTTGAATCATGAAACCATGGAATGGTTTGTGTTGGAAGGGACCTCGAAGTCCATCCAGTTCCAACCCCCTGCCATGGGCAGGGACACCTCCCAGTGGATCAGGGGCTCCAAGCCCCATCCAATCTGGCCTTGAACATCTCCAGGGATGGGATCTGGGGGTTCTGGTTGATGGCAACTTTGAATCATGGAATCATGGAATGGTTTGGGTTGGAAGGGACCTTGAAGTCCATCCAGTTCCAACCCCTCTGCCATGGGCAGGGACACCTCCCAGTGGATCAGGGCCTCTAAGGTCCATCCAACCTGGCCTTGGACACCTCCAGGGATGGGGCAGGGACACCTCCCACTGGGTCAGGTGCTCCAAACCTCATCCAACCCAGCCTTGGACACCTCCTGGGATGGGATCTGGAGGTTCTGGTTCGTGGCAAACTAGAGTTGTGGAACCATGGAATGCTTTGGGTTGGAAGGGACCTCAAAGCCCATCCACTTCCAACCCCTCTGCCATGGGCAGGGACACCTCCCACTGGGTCAGGGGCTCCAAGCCCCATCCAACCTGGCCTTGGACATCTCACATTGGATCTGGAGGCTCCAAATCCCATCCATCATGGCCTTGGACATCTCCAGGGATGGGATCTGAGGGTTCTGGTTCGTGGCAAACTAGAGTTGTGGAACCATGGAATGGTTTGTGTTGGAAGGGACCTCAAACTCATCCAGTTCCAACCCCTCTGCCATGGGCAGCGACACGTCCCACTGGATCTGGTTGCTCCAAATCCCATCCAACCTGGCCTTGAACACCTCCAGGGATGGGATCTGGGGGTTCTGGTTGGTGGCAAATTAGAGTTGTGGAGCCATGGAATGGTTTGGGTTGGAAGGGACCTCGAAGTCCATCCAGTTCCAACCCCCTGCCATGGGCAGGGACACCTCCCAGTGGATCAGGGGGCTCCAGGTCCCATCCAACCTGGCCTTGAACATCTCCAGGAATGGGATCTGGGGGTTCTGGTTGATGGCAACTTTGAATCATGGAATCATGGAATGGTTTGGGTTGGAAGGGACCTTGAAGTCCATCCACTTCCAACCCCTCTGCCATGGGCAGAGACACCTCCCAGTGGATCAGGGCCTCTAAAGTCCATCCAGCCTGGCCTTGGACATCTCACATTGGATCTGGAGGCTCCAAATCCCATCCATCATGGCCTTGGATTCTTCCCACTGGATCAGGGGGCTCCAAGCCCCATCCAACCTGACCTTGGACACCTCCAGGGATGGGATCTGGGGGTTCTGGTTGGTGGCAACTTTGAATCATGGAATCATGGAATGGTTTGGGTTGGAAGAGACCTCGAAGTCCATCCAGTTCCAACCCCTCTGCCATGGGCAGGGACACCTCCCAGTGGATCAGGGCCTCTAAAGTCCATCCAGCCTGGCCTTGGACACCTCCAGGGATGGAGCAGGGACACCTCCCACTGGGTCAGGTGCTCCAAACCCCATCCAACCCAGCCTTGGACACCTCCTGGGATGGGATCTGGAGGTTCTGGTTCGTGGCAAACTAGAGTTGTGGAACCATGGAATGGTTTGGGTTGGAAGGGACCTCAAAGCCCATCCAGTTCCAACCCCTCTGCCATGGGCAGGGACACCTCCCATTGGATCTGGTTGCTCTAAACCCCATCCAACTTGGCCTTGAACACCTCCAGGGATGGGATCTGAGGGTTCTGGTTGATGGCAACTTTGAATCATGAAACCATGGAATGGTTTGTGTTGGAAGGGACCTCGAAGTCCATCCAGTTCCAACCCCCTGCCATGGGCAGGGAAACCTCCCACTGGATCTGGTTCCTCCAAATCCCATCCAACCTGGCCTTGGACACCTCCAGGGATGAGATCTGGAGGTTCTGGTTGATGGCAACTTTGAATCATGGAACCATGGAATGGTTTGTGTTGGAAGGGACCTCAAAGCCCATCCAGTTCCAACCCCTCTGCCATGGGCAGGGACACCTCCCAGTGGATCAGGGGGCTCCAGGTCCCATCCAACCTGGCCTTGAACATCTCCCAGTGGATTGGGGCCTCCAAGCTTCATCCAACCTGGTCTTGAACACCTCCCACAGGATCAGGGGCCTCCAAGCCCCATCCAACCTGGCCTTGGACACCTCCAACCTCCACTTCCCTGGACAACCTGTGCCAGGGCCTCCCCACCCTCCTGGCGAGCAATTCCTTCCCAATGTCCAACCTCAATCTTCCCCCTTCCAATCCAAATCCATTCCCCTGTCCCACCACTCCATGTCCTTGGACAAAGCCCCTCCCCAGCTTTCCTGGAGCCCCTTTCTACACTGGAAGCTGCTCCAGTGTCTCTCCAGAACCTTCTCTCCAGGCTGGACACCCCCAACTCTCCCAGCCTGGCCTCACCCCAGAGGTTCTCCAGCCCTTGGATTGTCTTTGTAGCCCTGTGAAGTCTTTTCCAACCCAAGTGATTCCATGATTCCTTCCATGATTCCTGGATTTCATGATTTTATTATTCCACAATTCCATGATTTCAGGATTCCACAATTCCACAATTTCATGATTCCACGATTTCCAGATTCCATGATTCCACAATTCCGTGATTTAATGATTCCACGGTCCCCTGATTCCACATTTCCACAGTTTCACGATTTCATGATTCCACAATTCCAGTATTTCACAATTCCATGATCTCATGATTCCAGGATTCCACAATTCCATGATCCCACGATTCCATGATTTGACGATTCCACAATTTTGTGATTCCACAATTCCACGATTTCAGGATTCCACAGTTCCATGAATCCCATGATTTCAGGATTCCACAGAGCCACGATTCCATGATTCCACGATTCCATTATTCCACAATTCCATGATTTCACAATTCCACAGTTTTCATGATTCCACGATTCCACAATTCCATGATTTCAGGATTCCACAATTCCATGATCCCATGACCCCATGATCCCACGATTTCACGATTCCACAATTTCAAGATTCCATGATCCCATGACTTCACAATACTGTGATTCCACAATCCCAAGATCCCAAGATCCCATGATTCCAGGATTCCGCAGTGCCACGATGCCAGGATTCCACAATTCCATGATTCCACAATCCCACGATTCCACAATCCCATGATTACAAATTCCATGATCCCACAACTCCATGATTCCACAATCCCGTGATTTCACAATTCCACGATTCCACAATCCCATGATTACACAATCCCATGATTTCAGGATTCCACAGAGCCACGATTCCATGATTCCACGATTTCATAGTTCCACATTTTTTGTGATTCCACAATTTCATGACTCCACAATTTTCTCGATTCCACAATCCCACAATTTCATGATCCCACAATTTCAAGATTCCACGATTCCCCAATTCCATGATTTCATGATTCCGTGATTCCATGAATTCAGAATTCCACAGTGCCACAATTCCATGATTCCACAATTCCATGATTCCACAATTCCACAATTTTCATGATGTCATGACCCCACGATCCCACAATTTCATGATTCCACAATTGCAAGATTCCACGATCCCACGATTTCATGATTCCACAATTCCATGATTCCACAGTTCCACAATTTTCGTGATTCCACAATTTCATGATTCCACAATTTTCATGATTCCACAGTCCCGTGATTTCAGGATTCCACAATTCCATGACTCCATGACCCCACAATCCCACAATTTCATGATTTCACAATTTCATGATGCCACGATTCCATGATTCCACGATTCCATGATTTCATGATTCCACAATTTCAAGATTCCATGATTCCACGATTCCATGATTTCAGGATTCCACAATTCCACGACTCCATGACCCCACGATTTCACGATTCCACGATTTCACGATTCCATGATCCCATGACTTCACGATACCATGATTCCACAATCCCATGGTTCCACAGCCCCACGATTCCACAATTTTCATGATTCCATGATTTCATGATTCCAAATTCCATGATTCCACAATCCCATGATTCCACAATTCCATGTTTCCACGATCCCATGATTTCAGGATTCCACAGAGCCACGACTCCATGATTCCACGATTTCATAGTTCCACATTTTTTGTGATTCCACAATTTCATGACTCCACAATTTTCTCGATTCCACAATCCCACAATTTCATGATCCCACAATTTCAAGATTCCACGATTCCCCAATTCCATGATTTCATGATTCCATGATTCCATGAATTCAGAATTCCACAGTGCCACAATTCCATGATTCCAAAATTCTATGATTCCACAATTCCACAATTTTCATGATGTCATGACCCCACGATCCCACAATTTCATGATTCCACAATTGCAAGATTCCACGATCCCACGATTTCATGATTCCACAATTCCATGATTCCACAGTTCCACAATTTTCGTGATTCCACAATTTCATGATTCCACAATTTTCATGATTCCACAGTCCCGTGATTTCAGGATTCCACAATTCCATGACTCCATGACCCCACAATCCCACAATTTCATGATTTCACAATTTCATGATGCCACGATTCCATGATTCCACGATTCCATGATTTCATGATTCCACAATTTCAAGATTCCATGATTCCACGATTCCATGATTTCAGGATTCCACAATTCCACGACTCCATGACCCCACGATTTCACGATTCCACGATTTCAAGATTCCATGATCCCATGACTTCACGATACCATGATTCCACAACCCCATGATTCCACAATTTTCATGATTCCATGATTTCATGATTCCAAATTCCAGGATTCCACAATCCCATGATCCCACAATCCCATGATTTCACAATTCCATGATCCCGCAATCCCATGATTACACAATTCCATGATTTCACAATTCCATGATTCCACAATTCCATGTTTCCACGATCCCATGATTTCAGGATTCCACAGTGCCACGATTCCATGATTCCACAATTCCATGAGTTCACAATTCCACAATTTTCATGATTCCACAATTTCAAGATTCCATGATCCCATGACTTCATGATACCGTGATTCCATGATCCCACGATTTCAGGATTCCGCAGTGCCATGATGCCAGGATTCCACAATTACACGATTCAACAATCCCATGATCCCACAATTCCATGATCCCACAATCCCATGATTCCACAATGCCAGATTCCACAATCCCATGATTTCACCATCCCATGAGCCCACAATTCCATGATCCCACAATTCCATAATCCCATGATCCCACAATCCCATGATCCTACAATCCCATGATCCCACAATCCCAGATTCCACAATCCCATGATTTCACCATCCCATGAGCCCACAATCCCATGATTTCACCATCCCATGTTCCCACAATTCCATGATCCTACAATTCCATGATCCCACAATCCCATGATTCCACAATCCCATGATCCCACAATTCCATGATCCCACAATCCCATGTTTCCACGATCCCATGATTTCACAATTCCATGGTTCCACAATACCATGATCCCACCATCCCATGATCCCACAATTCCATGATTCCACAATCCCATGATCCCACAATTCCGTGACCCCCCGATCCCCCGACACCCCAATCCCCCAATTCCCAGATCCCCGGATTCCCAGACTCCCAGATTCCCACCCCTCTCCCTGCTCAGGTGCCTCTGCTGGAGCTTCTGGTGGCTCACGGTGCCGACCTGGAGGGCAAATCCCTGCTGGATGAGACCCCTCTGGGTGAGTCTGGGGCTGGGAACGGGGCCGGAGGGTGGGATCCGGGGATGGGCTCCGGGATGGGCGCTCCGGGTGACGCCGCGGCCTCGCGGCAGACGTCTGCGGGGACGAGGAGGCTCGGGCCAAGCTGCTGGAGCTGAAGCAGAAACGCGCGGCCCTGGCCCTCGGGAGGTCCCGGGAGAGACACCAATCCCAGCTCCAACGGCGCGCGTCCAGCGCCGGCAGCCGCGGGTGAGGCCGCAGACGCCCGCGTCGGGGCCCCCACCCGCACCCACACCCATTCCCGGCCCTGCGGCCCGGCCCGGTGACCCCCAGGGAGCTCGTCCTCATCCCATTCCCCATCCCCTGTCCCATCATGGTGACCCCCAGGGAGCTCGTCCCCATCCCGTGTCCCATCCCATTTCCCATCCCATTCCCCATCCCCTGTCCCATCATGGTGATCCCCAGGGAGCTCGTCCCCATCCCGTGTCCCATCCCATTTCCCATCCCATTTCCCATCCCCTGTCCCATCATGGTGATCCCCAGGAAGCTCGTCCCCATCCCGTGTCCCATCCCATTTCCCATCCCATTTCCCATCCCCTGTCCCATCATGGTGATCCCCAGGAAGCTCGTCCCCATCCCGTGTCCCATCCCATTTCCCATCCCCTGTCCCATCCCGGTGACCCCCAGGGATCTCATCCCCATCCTGTGTCCCATCCCATTTCCCATCCTGTGTCCCATCCCAGTGACCCCCAGGGATCTCGTCCTCATCCCATGTCCCATCCCCGTGACCCCCCAGGGATCTCATCCCCATCTCGTGTCCCATCCCATGTCCCATCCCCTGTCCCATCCCAGTGACCCCCAGGGATCTCGTCCCCATCCCGTGTCCCATCCCATTTCCCGTCCCATTTCCCATCCCCTGTCCCATCCCGGTGACCCCCAGGGATCTCATCCCTATCCCGTGTCCCATCCCGTGTCCCATCACGGTGACCCCCAGGGATCTCGTCCCCATCCCATGTCCCATCCCCTGTCCCATCCCAGTGACCCCCAGGGATCTCATCCCCAACTCGTGTCCCATCCCGTGTCCCATCACCTGTCCCATCCCCATGACCCCCCAGGGATCTCATCCCCATCCCATTTCCCATCCCCTGTCCCATCCCGGTGACCCCCAGGGATCTCATCCCTATCCCGTGTCCCATCCCATGTCCCATCACGGTGACCCCCAGGGATCTCATCCCTATCCCGTGTCCCATTCCATGTCCCATCACGGTGACCCCCCAGGGATCTCATCCCCATCCCATGTCCCATCCCCTGTCCCATCCCAGTGACCCCCAGGGATCTCGTCCCCATCCCTTGTCACATCCCATGTCCCATCCTGTGTCCCATCCCCTGTCCCATCCCGGTGACCCCCAGGGATCTCATCCCCATCCTGTGTCCCATCCCATTTCCCATCCCCTGTCCCATCCCGGTGACCCCCAGGGATCTCGTCCCCATCCTGTGTCCCATCCCATGTCCCGTCCCTTGTCCCATCCCCTGTCCCATCCCGGTGACCCCCAGGGATCTCATCCCCATCCTGTGTCCCATCCCATTTCCCATCCCTTGACCCCCAGGGATCTCGTCCCCATCCCATGTCCCATCCCCTGTCCCATCCCAGTGACCCCCAGGGATCTCATCCCCAACTCGTGTCCCATCCCATGTCCCATCACCTGTCCCATCCCCATGACCCCCCAGGGATCTCATCCCCATCCCATGTCCCATCCCCTGTCCCATCCCAGTGACCCCCAGGGATCTCGTCCCCAACTCGTGTCCCATCCCGTGTCCCATCACCTGTCCCATCCCCGTGACCCCCCAGGGATCTCATCCCCATCCCATGTCCCATCCCCTGTCCCATCCCAGTGACCCCCAGGGATCTCATCCCCAACTCGTGTCCCATCCCGTGTCCCATCACCTGTCCCATCCCCGTGACCCCCCAGGGATCTCATCCCCATCCCATGTCCCATCCCCTGTCCCATCCCAGTGACCCCCAGGGATCTCGTCCCCATCCCGTGTCCCATCCCATGTCCTGTTCCGTGTCCCATCCCCTGTCCCATCCCGGTGACCCCCAGGGATCTCATCCCCATCCTGTGTCCCATCCCATTTCCCATCTCGTATCCCATCACCTGTCCCATCCCAGTGACCCCCAGGGATCTCATCCCCATCATGTGTCCCATCCCATTTCCCATCCCCTGTCCCATCCCAGTGACCCCCAGGGATCTCGTCCCCATCCCTTGTCACATCCCCTGTCCCATCCCGGTGACCCCCAGGGATCTCATCCCCATCCTGTGTCCCATCCCATTTCCCATCCCTTGTCCCATCCCGGTGACCCCCAGGGATCTCATCCCTATCCCCTGTCCCATCCCAGTGACCCCCAGGGATCTCGTCCCCATCCCTTGTCACATCCCATGTCTCATCCCCTGTCCCATCCCGGTGACCCCCAGGGATCTCATCCCCATCCCGTGTCCCATCCCGTGTCCCTTCCCATAACCTGTCCCGTAGCCCCAAGTCTCAGTCCATGTCCCATTCCTGTCCCCACATCCCATCCCGCCACCTTCCTGTGTCCCTGGCCCTGTGTCCCATCTTGGTGACCCCCAGGGATCTCATACCCACCCCATATCCCCATGTCCTGTCCCATGTCCTGTCCCATATCCTGTCCCATGTCCCATTCCTTGTCCCATCCCATATCCCTGTGTCCCATCCCATATTCCCATATCCCATATCCCATCTCCCATCCCATATCCCATATCCCAATGTCCCATCCCATCTCCCATATCCCATCCCATCTCCCATCTCCCATCTCCCATCTCCCATCTCCCATCTCCCATCTCATCTCCCATCCCATCTCCCATCCCATCTCCCATCTCCCACCCCATATCCCACCTCCCATCCCATCTCCCATCTCCCATCTCCCATCTCCCGTATCATCCCATCTCCCATCATCTCCCATCATCTCCCATCATCTCCCATCTCCCATCTCCCATCCCATCTCCCATCTCCCATCTCCCATCCCATATCCCACCTCCCATCCCATCTCCCATCTCCCATCTCCCATCTCCCGTATCATCCCATCTCCCATCATCTCCCATCATCTCCCATCTCCTATCTCCCATCTCCCATCCCATCTCCCATCCCATCTCCCATCTCCCATCCCATATCCCACCTCCCATCCCATCTCCCATCTCCCATCTCCCGTACCATCCCATCTCCCATCATCTCCCATCATCTCCCATCATCTCCCATCTCCCATCCCATCTCCCATCTCCCATCTCCCGTATCATCCCATCTCCCATCATCTCCCATCTCCCATCTCCCATCCCATCTCCCATCTCCCATCCCATCTCCCATATCCCATATCTCATATCTCAATGTCCCATCCCATCTCCCATCTCCCATCTCCCATCTCCCATCTCCCATCCCATATCCCATCTCCCATCCCATATCCCATCTCCCATCTCCCATCTCCCATCCCATCTCCCATCTCCCATCTCCCATCTCCCATCTCCCATCTCCCATCTCCCATCTCCCATCTCCCATCTCCCATCTCCCATCTCCCATCTCCCATCCCATATCCCACCTCCCATCCCGTATCCCATCTCCCATCTCCCACCCCGCATCTTCCCTGCGTCCCCGCTCCGTGTCCCGGTCCCGGCGGGTGACGGTGCCGCGGGGGCTCGGCAATTCCGGGCAGGAAGGTGGTGCGGCGGGCGAGCCTGTCGGAGCGGAGCAGCCTCTTCCGGCGGGAGCAGCGGCGCGAGGCCATCGTGTGGCACCGCGCCGACGACGCCGAGGAACGGCACGGCGATACCGAGCGCCGGCAGTGCCTGCCCGGGAGTGCCCAGGCCATGGTGGGCCATGGTGGAAATCAGTGGGATGAGGGGTTGCTTGGAGGAGGAACTGGAGGAGGAACTGGAGGAGGAATGGGTTGGGGGAGGAGTTGGTTGGGTGAGGGGTTGGGTGAGGAACTGGAGGAGGAATGGGTTGGGTGAGGAACTGGATGAGGATTTGTTTGGATGATGGGTTGGTTGGATGAGGAGTCGGTTGGATGGAGAACTGGTTGGATGAGGGATTGTTTGGATGAGGGATTGGAGGAGGGATTGGATGAGGAACGGGTTGGGTGCGGGGTTGGATGAGGAACTGGATGAAGAGTTGGGTTGAGTGAGGGGTTGGATGAGGAGCTGGATGAAGAGTTGGTTGGGTGAGGAATTGGTTGGATTATGAATTGGTTGGATGAGGGATTGGGTGAGGAACTGAATGAGGAACTGGGTGGATGAGGAACTGGATGAGGAGTTTGTTGGATGAGGAATGGTTTGGATGAGGGATTGGATGAGGAACTTGATGACAAATGGGTTGGATGAGGGGTTGGATGGGGAATTGGATGAGGAATGGGTTGGATGAGGGGTTGGTTGGATGAGGAACTGCTTGGATGAGGGATTGCTTGGATGAGGGATTGGATGAGGAGTTGGTTGGATGAGGGGTTGGTTGGATGGGAAACTGAACAAGGAATGGTTGGATGAGGAGTTGGTTGGGTGAGGGATTGGATGGGGAACTGGATGAGGAATGGGTTGGGTGAGGAGTTGGTTGGATGAGGAACTGGATGGATGGGGAATTGGTTGGATGGGGAACTGGACAAGGAGTGGGTTGAATGAGGAGTTGGTTGGGTGAGGAGTTGGATGAGGAACTGGATGAGGAGTTGGTTGGATGAGGGGTCGGTTGGGTGGGGAACTGGTTGGATGGGGAACTGGTCAAGGAATGGGTTGGATGAGGAGTTGGTTGGGTGAAGGATTGGATGAGGAACTGGATGAGGAATGGGTTGGATGAGGGGTTGGATGGGGAATTGGATGAGGGGTTGGTTGGATGAGGAGTTGGTTGGGTGAGGAGTTGTTTGGATGGGGAACTGGTTGGATGAGGGATTGCTTGGATGAGGGATTGGATGAGGGGTTGGATGAGGAACTGGATGAGGAACGGGTTGGGTGAGGAATTGTTTGGATGAGGAGTTGGATGAGGAACTGGAGGAGGAACTGGTTGGATGAGGAACTGGATGAGGAGTTGGTTGGATGAGGTGTTGGTTGGGTGAAGGATTGGATGAGGAAATGGATGAGGAAATGGATGAGGAATGTGTTGGATGAGGAGTTAGATGAGGAACTGGAGGAGGAATGGCTTGGGTGGGAGGTTGGATGAGGAACGGGATGAAGAGTTGGTTGGATGAGGAATTGATTGGGTGAGGGATTGGATGATGAACTGGATGAGGAACTGGTTGGATGAGGAACTGGACGGGGAATGGGTTGGATGGGGGCTTGGATGGGGAATTGGAAGAGGACTGGGTTGGATGAGGGGTTGGTTGGATGAGGGGTTGATTGGATGGGGAACTGGTTGGATGAAGGATTGCTTGGATGAGGGATTGGATGAGGGATTGGAAGAGGAACTGGATGAGGAATGGGTTGGGTGATGGCTCGGATGGGGGACTGGATGAGGGATGGGTTGCATGAAGAATTGGTTGGATGAGGGTTTGGTTGAGGAACTGGCTGAGGAGTTGGTTGGATGAGAGGTTGGTTGGATGGGGAACTGGTTGGATGGGGAAATGGGCAAGGAATTGTTGGATATGGAGTTGGTTGGGTGAGGGATTGGATGGGGAACTGGATGAGGAATGGTTTGGATGAGGAGTTGGCTGGGGAATTGGATGAGGAATGGGTTGCCTGAAGGATTGGATGAGGAACTGGATGAGAAACTGGTTGGATGAGGCACTGGATGAGGAACGGGTTGGATGGGGAATTGGATGAGGAATAGGTTGGATGAGGGATTGCTTGGATAAGGGATTGGATGAGGGGTTGGCTGAGGAACTGGTTGAGGAATGGGTTGGATGATGAGTTGGATGGGGAATTGGATGAGGAGTTGGTTGGGTGAGGAATTGGTTGGGTGAGGAGTTGGATGGATGGGGAACTGGTTGGATGGGGAACTGGACAGGGAATGGTTGGATGAGGAGTTGGTTGGGTGAGGGATTGGATTGGGAACTGGATGAGGAATGGTTTGGATGACGGGTTGAATGGGGAATTGGATGAGGAGTTGGATGAGGAATGAGATGAGGAGTTGGTTGGATGAGGAATTGGTTGGGTGAGGGATTGGGTGAGGAACTGAATGAGGAATGGGCAGGATGAGGAACTGGATGAGGAGTTGGTTGGATGATGGATTGGATGGATGATGGGTTGGATGGATGAGAAGTTGGTTGGATGAGGAGTTGGTTGGATGAGGAACTGCTTGGATGAGGGATTGCTTGGATGAGGGATTGGATGAGGAGTTGGTTGGGTGAGGAGTTGGTTGGATGAGGAATTGGATGAGGAACTGGATGAGGAGTTGGTTGGATGGGAAACTGGACAAGGAATGGTTGGATGAGGAGTTGGTTGGGTGAGGGATTGGATGGGGAACTGGATGAGGAATGGGTTGGATGAGGGGTTGGATGAGGAACTGGATGAAGAGTTTGTTGGATGAGGAATGGTTTGGATGAGGGATTGGTTGGATGAGGAGTTGGTTGGATGGGGAACTGGTTGGATGAGGGATTGCTTGGATGAGGGATTGGAAGAGGAACTGGATGAGGAATGGGTTAGGTGATGGCTTGGATGGGGGACTGGATGAGGGATGGGTTGGATGAGGAATTGGTTGGATGAGGGTTTGGTTGAGGAACTGGCTGAGGAGTTGGTTGGATGAGAGGTTGGTTGGATGGGGAACTGGTTGGATGGGGAAATGGGCAAGGAATTGTTGGATATGGAGTTGGTTGGGTGAGGGATTGGATGGGGAACTGGATGAGGAATGGTTTGGATGAGGAGTTGGCTGGGGAATTGGATGAGGAATGGGTTGCCTGAAGGATTGGATGAGGAACTGGATGAGAAACTGGTTGGATGAGGGGTTGGGTGGGGAATTGGATGAGGAATAGGTTGGATGAGGGATTGCTTGGATAAGGAATTGGATGAGGGGTTGGCTGAGGAACTGGTTGAGGAATGGGTTGGATGATGAGTTGGATGGGGAATTGGATGAGGAGTTGGTTGGGTGAGGAATTGGTTGGGTGAGGAGTTGGATGGATGGGGAACTGGTTGGATGGGGAACTGGACAGGGAATGGTTGGATGAGGAGTTGGTTGGGTGAGGGATTGGATTGGGAACTGGATGAGGAATGGTTTGGATGACGGGTTGAATGGGGAATTGGATGAGGAATTGGATGAGGAATGAGATGAGGAGTTGGTTGGACGAGGAATTGGTTGGGTGAGGGATTGGGTGAGGAACTGAATGAGGAATGGGCAGGATGAGGAACTGGATGAGGAGTTGGTTGGATGATGGATTGGATGGATGATAGGTTGGATGGATGAGAAGTTGGTTGGATGAGGAACTGCTTGGATGAGGGATTGCTTGGATGAGGGATTGGATGAGGGATTGGATGAGGAGTTGGTTGGGTGAGGAGTTGGTTGGGTGAGGGATTGGATGGGGAACTGGATGAGGAGTTGGTTGGATGAGGGATTGGATGGGGAACTGGATGAGGAATGGGTTGGATGAGGGGTTGGATGAGGAACTGGATGAAGAGTTTGTTGGATGAGGAATGGTTTGGATGAGGGATTGGTTGGATGAGGAGTTGGTTGGATGGGGAACTGGTTGGATGAAGGATTGCTTGGATGAGGGATTGGATGAGGGATTGGAAGAGGAACTGGATGAGGAATGGGTTGGGTGATGGCTCGGATGGGGGACTGGATGAGGGATGGGTTGCATGAGGAATTGGTTGGATGAGGGTTTGGTTGAGGAACTGGCTGAGGAGTTGGTTGGATGAGGGGTTGGTTGGATGGGGAACTGGTTGGATGGGGAAATGGGCAAGGAATTGTTGGATATGGAGTTGGTTGGGTGAGGGATTGGATGGGGAACTGGATGAGGAATGGTTTGGATGAGGAGTTGGCTGGGGAATTGGATGAGGAATGGGTTGCCTGAAGGATTGGATGAGGAACTGGATGAGGAACGGGTTGGATGAGGGGTTGGGTGGGGAATTGGATGAGGAATAGGTTGGATGAGGGATTGCTTGGATAAGGGATTGGATGAGGGGTTGGCTGAGGAACTGGTTGAGGAATGGGTTGGATGATGAGTTGGATGGGGGATTGGATGAGGAGTTGGTTGGGTGAGGAATTGGTTGGGTGAGGAGTTGGATGGATGGGGAACTGGTTGGATGGGGAACTGGACAGGGAATGGTTGGATGAGGAGTTGGTTGGGTGAGGGATTGGATTGGGAACTGGATGAGGAATGGTTTGGATGACGGGTTGAATGGGGAATTGGATGAGGAGTTGGATGAGGAACTGGATGAGGAGTTGGTTGGATGATGGATTGGATGGATGATGGGTTGGATGGATGAGAAGTTGGTTGGATGAGGAGTTGGTTGGATGGGGAACTGGTTGGATGAGGGATTGCTTGGATGAGGGATTGGATGAGGAACTGGATGAGGAACTGGATGAGGAATGGGTTGGATGAGGAGTTGGTTGGGTGAGGAATTGGATCAGGAACTGGATGAGGAGTTGGTTGGATGAGGGGTTGGTTGGATGAGGGGTTGGTTGGATGAGGAACTGGTTGGATGGGGAACTGGTCAAGGAATTGGTTCAATGAGGAGTTGGATGGGTGAGGGATTGGATGAGGGATTGGATGAGGAACTGGATGAGGAATGCGTTGGGTGAGGAGTTGGTTCGAGTAGAACGGGTTGGGTGAGGGTTTGGTTGGGTTAAGTTCAGACATCCCAACTCAACTCAACCCAGCCCAACCCAACTCAACCCAGCCCAACCCAACCCAAGCCAACCCAAGCCAACCCAAGCCAACTCAACCCAACTCAACCCATCCCAACTCAACTCAACTCAACCCAACTCAATCCAACCCAACCCAACTCAACCCAGCCCAACCCAACCCAACCCAACTCAATGCAACCCAACCCAACTCAACCCAACCCAACTCAATGCAACCCAAACCAGCCCAACCCTACCCAACTCAACTCAACCCAACCCAACCCAACCCAGCTCAACCCCACATAATTCAGTCATTGCAAACCCAACCCAACCAACCTAACTCAACTCAACCCAACCCAACCCAACCCAACCCCACACAATTCAGTCATCCCAAACCAACTCAAAACAACTCAACCCAATCCAACCCAACTCAACCCAACTCAACCCAACCCAACCCAACCCAACCCAACGCAACCCAATGCAACCCAACTGAACCCAACCCAGCTCAACCCAACCCAACCCAACCCAACCCAACCCAACCCAACCCAACCCAACCCCACACAATTCAGTCATCCCAACCCAACTCAAAACAACTCAACTCAACCCAACCCAACTCAACCCAAGCCAAGCCAATCCAACCCAACCCCACACAATTCAGTCATCCCAACCCAACTCAACCCAACCCAACCCAACCCAACCCAACCCAACCCAACCCAACCCAACCCAACCCAACCCCACACAATTCAGTCATCCCAACCCAACTCAAAACAACTCAACTCAACTCAACCCAACCCAACCCAACTCAACCCAGCTCAACCCAAGCCAACCTAATCCTACCCAACTCTACCCAACCCAACCCAACCCCACCCCACACAGTTCAGTCATCCCAACTCAACCCAACCCAACTCAACCCAACCCAACCCAACCCAACCCCTGGTTCCATGATCTTTAAGACCCTTCCAACCCAACCCACGACTCTCTCTCCATCCCGGCAATTCCCGAACGGCCTCCTCACCGCGCTGGTGCCCTCGGCTTTCTCTTTCCTCCCCCAGGACCCGCCTCCAACAGATCCCTTGGACCAACCCAACGGCTCCACTCTCCATCCCCAACACCCAATCGGCGCCGGGGTCGCCATTCCGGCCGATTCCCTGTGGGAGAAGGCCCCGCCCACCCTCGCCGCCCTCAAACGGCACCGAGCGGCCGCCAAATGCCAAGGGTGCCAGGACAATGCCACCGGGGGTGGCCCCGGCCCCCCCTCTGCACCCACCCCCGGGCTCGGGGATCCCCCCCTGCTCCGGCTCTCGGCTCCGCCCGAGGAGAATCCGGCCGGGAAGCGGCGCTGCTGCCGGGTGATGTGAGCGCCCGCGCACCCAAAGCGCCCCTTTTTCACCCCAAAACGAGCCCTCGGGCCCCGCGACAATCGGAGCTTTGGCCTTGGGGTCTGTGTCCGGGGCGAGGTGGGGGGAGAGGGTGGGCCCAGGGCTGCCCCAGAGCGACCCAGAGCGACCCATAGAGACCCATAGGGACCCATAGCGACCCATAGCAACCCATAGAGACCCATAGGCACCCATAGTGACCCATAGAGACCTATAGCGACCCATAGAGAGCCATAGGGACCCATAGGGACCCATAGTGACCCATAGAGACCCAAAGCGATCCATAGAGACCCATAGGGACCCATAGGGACCCATAGTGACCCATAGCAACCCGTAGAGACCCATAGGGACCCATAGGGACCCATAGAGACCCATAGGGATCTATAGAGACCCATAGCAACCCATAGCAACCCATAGCAACCCATAGGGACCCATAGTGACCCATAGAGACCCATAGCAACCCATAGTGGCCCCTAGCCCTGCCCCATAGCGACCCATAGCGTCCCATAGAGACCCATAGCGACCCATAGCGACCCATAGCAACCCATAGTGGCCCCTAGCCCTGCCCCATTGCGACCCATAGCGTCCCATAGCGACCCATAGTGACCCATAGCGACCCATAGCAACCCATAGAGACCCATAGGCACCCATAGTGACCCATAGCGACCTATAGCGACCCATAGAGAGCCATAGGGACCCATAGTGACCCATAGAGACCCAAAGCGATCCATAGAGACCCATAGGGACCAATAGGGACCCATAGTGACCCATAGCAACCCGTAGAGACCCATAGGGACCCATAGGGACCCATAGAGACCCATAGGGATCTATAGAGACCCATAGCAACCCATAGCAACCCATAGGGACCCATAGTGACCCATAGAGACCCATAGCAACCCATAGTGGCCCCTAGCCCTGCCCCATAGCGACCCATAGCGTCCCATAGAGACCCATAGCGACCCATAGCGACCCATAGCAACCCATAGTGGACCCTAGCCCTGCCCCATAGCGACCCCTAGTGACCCATAGCGACCCCTAGTGACCCCTAGTGTCCCATAGTGACCCATAGACCTGCCCCATAGCGACCCATAGTGACCCATAGCGACCCATAGTGAGCCCTAGCACTGCCCCATAGCGACCCGTAGCGACCCATAGCGACCACGAGCCCTGCCCCATAGGGACCCATAGAGACCCATAGGGACCCATAATGCCCCATAGCGACCCATAGCGACCCACAGTGACCCATAGCAACCCATAGTGACCCTTAAGCCCTGCCCCATAGCGAATAGTGACCCATAGCGACCCATGGTGATTATAGGGACCAATAGTGACCCCTAGCCCTGCCCCATTGTGACCCATAGCATCCCATAGAGACCCATAGCGACCCACAGCGACTCATAATGAGCCATAGCGACCCATAGCACCCACAGCCCCACCCCATAGCACCCCACAGCACAGCCCTGCGGCGCTGCTGCCGGGTGATGGGAGCGCCCGCGCACCCAAAGCGCCCCCTTTTCACCCCAAAACAGGCCCTCGGGCCCCGCGACAATCGGAGCTTTGGCCTTGGGGGCTGTGTCCGGGGCGAGGTGGGGGGAGAGGGTGGGCCCAGGGCTGCCCCAGAGCGCCCCATAGAGACCCATAGGGACCCATAGCGACCCATAGCGACCCATAGAGACCCATAGGGACCCATAGCGACCCATAGCAACCCATAGTGGCCCCTAGCCCTGCCCCATAGCGACCCCTAGTGACCCATAGCGACCCCTAGTGACCCCTAGTGTCCCATAGTGACCCATAGACCTGCCCCATAGCGACCCATAGTGACCCATAGCGACTCATAGTGAGCCCTAGTACTGCCCCATAGCGACCCGTAGCGACCCATAGCGACCAGGAGCCCTGCCCCATAGGGACCCATAGAGACCCATAGGGACTCATAATGCCCCATATTGACCCATAGCGACTCATAGTGACCCTTAAGCCCTGCCCCATAGCGAATAGCGACCCATAGCGACCCATAGTCATCTATAGGGAACAATAGTGACCCCTAGCCCTGCCCCATTGCGACCCATAGCGTCCCATAGAGACCCATAGCGACCCATAATGACCCATAGCAACCCATAGTGGCCCCTAGCCCTGCCCCATAGCGACCCCTAGTGACCCATAGCGACCCATAGTGAGCCCTAGCACTGCCCCATAGAGACCCATAGCAACCCATAGTGGCCCCTAGCCCTGCCCCATAGCGACCCCTAGTGACCCATAGCGACCCATAGTGACCCATAGTGACCCATAGTGACCCATAGACCTGCCCCATAGCAACCCATAGTGAGCCCTAGCACTGCCCCATAGCGACCCATAGCGACCACAAGCCCTGCCCCATAGGGACTCATAGAGACCCAGAATGTCCCATAGCAACCCATAGCGACCCATTGTGACCCATAGCGACCCATAGCAGCCCATAGTGGCCCCTAGCCCTGCCCCCTAGCGACCCCTAGTGACCCATAGTGACCCCTAGTGACCCCTAGTGTCCCATAGTGACCCATAGACCTGCCCCATAGCGACCCATAGTGACCCATATCGACCCATAGTGGCCCCTAGCCCTGCCCCATAGCGACCCATAGCGACCCATAGTGACCACGAGCCCTGCCCCATAGGGACCCATAGAGACCCGTAGGGACTCATAATGCCCCATATTGACCCATAGCGACCCATAGTGACCCTTAAGCCCTGCCCCATAGCGAATAGCGACCCATAGCGACCCATAGTCATCTATAGGGACCAATAGTGACCCCTAGCCCTGCCCCATAGCGACCCATAGCGTCCCATAGAGACCCATAGCGACCCATAGCGACCCATAGCAACCCATAGTGGCCCCTAGCCCTGCCCCATAGCGACCCCTAGTGACCCATAGCGACCCCTAGTGACCCCTAGTGTCCCATAGTGACCCATAGACCTGCCCCATAGCGACCCATAGTGACCCATAGCGACTCATAGTGACCCCTAGCACTGCCCCATAGCGACCCGTAGCGACCCATAGCGACCACGAGCCCTGCCCCATAGGGACCCATAGAGACCCATAGGGACCCATAATGCCCCATATTGACCCATAACGACTCATAGTGACCCTTAAGCCCTGCCCCATAGCGAATAGCGACCCATAGCGACCCATAGTCATCTATAGGGACCAATAGTGACCCCTAGCCCTGCCCCATTGTGACCCATAGCGTCCCATAGAGACCCATAGGGACCCATAGCGACCCATAGCAACCCATAGTGGCCCCTAGCCCTGCCCCATAGCGACCCCTAGTGACCCATAGCGACCCCTAGTGACCCCTAGTGTCCCATAGTGACCCATAGACCTGCCCCATAGCGACCCATAGTGACCCATAGCGACTCATAGTGAGCCCTAGTACTGCCCCATAGCGACCCGTAGCGACCCATAGCGACCAGGAGCCCTGCCCCATAGGGACCCATAGAGACCCATAGGGACTCATAATGCCCCATATTGACCCATAGCGACTCATAGTGACCCTTAAGCCCTGCCCCATAGCGAATAGCGACCCATAGCGACCCATAGTCATCTATAGGGAACAATAGTGACCCCTAGCCCTGCCCCATTGCGACCCATAGCGTCCCATAGAGACCCATAGCGACCCATAATGACCCATAGCAACCCATAGTGGCCCCTAGCCCTGCCCCATAGCGACCCCTAGTGACCCATAGCGACCCATAGTGAGCCCTAGCACTGCCCCATAGAGACCCATAGCAACCCATAGTGGCCCCTAGCCCTGCCCCATAGCGACCCCTAGTGACCCATAGCGACCCATAGTGACCCATAGTGACCCATAGTGACCCATAGACCTGCCCCATAGCAACCCATAGTGAGCCCTAGCACTGCCCCATAGCGACCCATAGCGACCACAAGCCCTGCCCCATAGGGACTCATAGAGACCCAGAATGTCCCATAGCAACCCATAGCGACCCATTGTGACCCATAGCGACCCATAGCAGCCCATAGTGGCCCCTAGCCCTGCCCCCTAGCGACCCCTAGTGACCCATAGTGACCCCTAGTGACCCCTAGTGTCCCATAGTGACCCATAGACCTGCCCCATAGCGACCCATAGTGACCCATATCGACCCATAGTGGCCCCTAGCCCTGCCCCATAGCGACCCATAGCGACCCATAGTGACCACGAGCCCTGCCCCATAGGGACCCATAGAGACCCGTAGGGACTCATAATGCCCCATATTGACCCATAGCGACCCATAGTGACCCTTAAGCCCTGCCCCATAGCGAATAGCGACCCATAGCGACCCATAGTCATCTATAGGGACCAATAGTGACCCCTAGCCCTGCCCCATAGCGACCCATAGCGTCCCATAGAGACCCATAGCGACCCATAGCGACCCATAGCAACCCATAGTGGCCCCTAGCCCTGCCCCATAGCGACCCCTAGTGACCCATAGCGACCCCTAGTGACCCCTAGTGTCCCATAGTGACCCATAGACCTGCCCCATAGCGACCCATAGTGACCCATAGCGACTCATAGTGACCCCTAGCACTGCCCCATAGCGACCCGTAGCGACCCATAGCGACCACGAGCCCTGCCCCATAGGGACCCATAGAGACCCATAGGGACCCATAATGCCCCATATTGACCCATAACGACTCATAGTGACCCTTAAGCCCTGCCCCATAGCGAATAGCGACCCATAGCGACCCATAGTCATCTATAGGGAACAATAGTGACCCCTAGCCCTGCCCCATTGCGACCCATAGCGTCCCATAGAGACCCATAGCGACCCATAATGACCCATAGCAACCCATAGTGGCCCCTAGCCCTGCCCCATAGCGACCCCTAGTGACCCATAGCGACCCATAGTGAGCCCTAGCACTGCCCCATAGAGACCCATAGCAACCCATAGTGGCCCCTAGCCCTGCCCCATAGCGACCCCTAGTGACCCATAGCGACCCATAGTGACCCATAGTGACCCATAGTGACCCATAGACCTGCCCCATAGCAACCCATAGTGAGCCCTAGCCCTGCCCCATAGCGACCCATAGCGACCACAAGCCCTGCCCCATAGGGACTCATAGAGACCCAGAATGTCCCATAGCAACCCATAGCGACCCATTGTGACCCATAGCGACCCATAGCAGCCCATAGTGGCCCCTAGCCCTGCCCCCTAGCGACCCCTAGTGACCCATAGTGACCCCTAGTGACCCCTAGTGTCCCATAGTGACCCATAGACCTGCCCCATAGCGACCCATAGTGACCCATATCGACCCATAGTGGCCCCTAGCCCTGCCCCATAGCGACCCATAGCGACCCATAGTGACCACGAGCCCTGCCCCATAGGGACCCATAGAGACCCGTAGGGACTCATAATGCCCCATATTGACCCATAGCGACCCATAGTGACCCTTAAGCCCTGCCCCATAGCGAATAGCGACCCATAGCGACCCATAGTCATCTATAGGGACCAATAGTGACCCCTAGCCCTGCCCCATAGCGACCCATAGCGTCCCATAGAGACCCATAGCGACCCATAGCGACCCATAGCAACCCATAGTGGCCCCTAGCCCTGCCCCATAGCGACCCCTAGTGACCCATAGCGACCCCTAGTGACCCCTAGTGTCCCATAGTGACCCATAGACCTGCCCCATAGCGACCCATAGTGACCCATAGCGACCCATAGTGACCCCTAGCCCTGCCCCATAGCGACCCATAGCGACCCATAATGACCACGAGCCCTGCCCCATAGGGACCCATAGAGACCCGTAGGGACCCATAATGCCCCATAGCGACCCATAGCGACCCACAGTGACCCATAGCAACCCGTAGTGACCCTTAAGCCCTGCCCCATAGCGAATAGCGACCCATAGCGACCCATGGTGATTATAGGGACCAATAGTGACCCCTAGCCCTGCCCCATAGTGACCCATAGCACCCACAGCCCCACCCCATAGCACCCCACAGCACAGCCCTGCGGCGCTGCTGCCGGGTGATGGGAGCGCCCGCGCACCCAAAGCGCCCCTTTTTCACCCCAAAACAGGCCCTCGGGCCCCACGGCAATCGGAGCTTTGGCCTTGGGGGCTGTGTCCGGGGCGAGGTGGGGGGAGAGGGTGGGCCCAGGGCTGCCCCAGAGCGCCCCATAGAGACCCATAGGGACCCATAGCGACCCATAGCGACCCATAGAGACCCATAGGGACCCATAGCGACCCATAGCGACCCATAGAGACCCATAGGGACCCATAGCGACCCATAGCAACCCATAGTGGCCCCTAGCCCTGCCCCCTAGCGACCCCTAGTGACCCATAGCGACCCCTAGTGACCCCTAGTGTCCCATAGTGACCCATAGACCTGCCCCATAGCGACCCATAGTGACCCATAGCGACTCATAGTGAGCCCTAGTACTGCCCCATAGCGACCCATAGCGACCCATAGCGACCACGAGCCCTGCCCCATAGGGACCCATAGAGACCCATAGGGACCCATAATGCCCCATAGCGACCCATAACGACCCATAGCGACCCATAGTGACCCTTAAGCCCTGCCCCATAGTGAATAGCGACCCATAGCGACCCATAGTCATCTATAGGGACCAATAGTGACCCCTAGCCCTGCCCCATAGCGACCCATAGCGTCCCATAGAGACCCATAGCGACCCATAACGACCCATAGCAACCCATAGTGGCCCCTAGCCCTGCCCCATAGCGACCCCTAGTGACCCATAGTGACCCATAGACCTGCCCCATAGCAACCCATAGTGAGCCCTAGCACTGCCCCATAGCGACCCATAGCGACCACGAGCCCTGCCCCATAGGGACTCATAGAGACCCAGAATGTCCCATAGCAACCCATAGCGAC
Organism: Tapera naevia; assembly: GCA_033556795.1. Taxonomy (NCBI): domain Eukaryota; kingdom Metazoa; phylum Chordata; class Aves; order Cuculiformes; family Neomorphidae; genus Tapera; species Tapera naevia. The sequence goes on along the minus strand of JAUMJJ010001046.1, from coordinate 13,897 downwards.
CCATTGTGACCCATAGCAACCCATAGTGGCCCCTAGCCCTGCCCCATAGCGACCCTTAGTGACCCATAGCGACCCCTAGTGACCCCTAGTGTCCCATAGTGACCCATAGACCTGCCCCATAGCGACCCATAGTGACCCATAGCGACTCATAGTGAGCCCTAGTACTGCCCCATAGCGACCCGTAGCGACCCATAGCGACCACGAGCCCTGCCCCATAGGGACCCATAGAGACCCATAGGGACCCATAATGCCCCATAGTGACTCATAACGACCCACAGTGACCCATAGCAACCCATAGCAACCATTAAGCCCTGCCCCATAGCGAATAGCGACCCATAGTGACCCATAGTCATCTATAGGGACCAATAGTGACCCCTAGCCCTGCCCCATAGCGACCCATAGCGTCCCATAGAGACCCATAGCGACCCATAACGACCCATAGCAACCCATAGTGGCCCCTAGCCCTGCCCCATTGCGACCCATAGCGTCCCATAGAGACCCATAGTGACCCATAGCGACCCATAGCAACACATAGTGGCCCCTAGCCCTGCCCCACAGCGACCCATAGCATACCATAGAGACCCATAGTGACCCATAGCGACCCATAGCAACCCATAGTGGCTCCTAGCCCTGCCCCATTGCGACCCCTAGTGACCCATAGCGACCCCTAGTGACCCCTAGTGTCCCATAGTGACCCATAGACCTGCCCCATAGCGACCCATAGTGACCCATAGAGACCCATAGTGAGCCCTAGCCCTGCCCCATAGCGACCCATAGCGACCCATAGCGACCACGAGCCCTGCCCCATTGCGACCCATAGTGTCCCATAGAGACTCATAGGGACCCATAATGCCCCATAGCGACCCATAGCGACCCACAGTGACCCATAGCAACCCATAGTGACCGTTAAGCCCTGCCCCATTGCGACCCATAGCGTCCCATAGAGACCCATAGTGACCCATAGCGACCCATAGCAGCCCATAGTGGCCCCTAGCCCTGCCCCATAGCGACCCTTAGTGACCCATAGCGACCCCTAGTGACCCCTAGTGTCCCATAGTGACCCATAGACCTGCCCCATAGCGACCCATAGTGACCCATAGCGACCCATAGTGAGCCCTAGCCCTGCCCCATAGCGACCCATAGCGACCCATAGCGACCACGAGCCCTGCCCCATAGGGACCCATAGAGACCCATAGGGACCCATAATGCCCCATATTGACCCATAGCGACCCATAGTGACCCTTAAGCCCTGCCCCATAGCGAATAGCGACCCATAGTCATCTATAGGGACCAATAGTGACCCCTAGCCCTGCCCCATTGCGACCTATAGCGTCCCATAGAGACCCATAGCGACCCATAGCGACCCATAGCAACCCATAGTGGCCCCTAGCCCTGCCCCATAGCGACCCCTAGTGACCCATAGCAACCCCTAGTGACCCCTAGTGTCCCATAGTGACCCATAGACCTGCCCCATAGCGACCCATAGTGACCCATAGCGACTCATAGTGACCCCTAGCACTGCCCCATAGCGACCCGTAGCGACCCATAGCGACCACGAGCCCTGCCCCATAGGGACCCATAGAGACGGATAGGGACCCATAATGCCCCATAGTGACTCATAACGACCCACAGTGACCCATAGCAACCCATAGCAACCATTAAGCCCTGCCCCATAGCGAATAGCGACCCATAGTGACCCATAGTCATCTATAGGGACCAATAGTGACCCCTAGCCCTGCCCCATAGCGACCCATAGCGTCCCATAGAGACCCATAGCGACCCATTGTGACCCATAGCAACCCATAGTGGCTCCTAGCCCTGCCCCATAGCAACCCCTAGTGACCCATAGCGACCCCTAGTGACCCCTAGTGTCCCATAGTGACCCATAGACCTGCCCCATAGCGACCCATAGTGACCCATAGCGACCCATAGTGAGCCCTAGCCCTGCCCCATAGCGACCCATAGCAACCCATAGCGACCACGAGCCCTGCCCCATAGGGACCCATAGCGTCCCATAGAGACTCATAGGGACCCATAATGCCCCATAGCGACCCATAGCGACCCACAGTGACCCATTGCAACCCATAGTGACCCTTAAGCCCTGCCCCATTGCGACCCATAGCGTCCCATAGAGACCCATAGCGACCCATAGCGACCCATAGCAACCCATAGTGGCCCCTAGCCCTGCCCCATAGCGACCCCTAGTGACCCATAGCGACCCCTAGTGACCCCTAGTGTCCCATAGTGACCCATAGACCTGCCCCATAGCGACCCATAGTGACCCATAGCGACCCATAGTGAGCCCTAGCACTGCCCCATAGCGACCCATAGCGACCACGAGCCCTGCCCCATAGGGACTCATAGAGACCCAGAATGGCCCATAGCGACCCATTGTGACCCATAGCAACCCATAGCAACCCATAGTGGCTCCTAGCCCTGCCCCATAGCAACCCCTAGTGACCCCTAGCGACCCCTAGTGACCCCTAGTGACCCCTAGTGTCCCATAGTGACCCATAGACCTGACCCATAGCGACCCATAGTGACCCATAGCAACCCATAGTGAGCCCTAGCACTGCCCCATAGCGACCCATAGCAACCCATAGCAACCCATAGCAACCCATAGTGGCTCCTAGCCCTGCCCCATAGCGACCCCTAGTGACCCCTAGCGACCCCTAGTGACCCCTAGTGACCCCTAGTGTCCCATAGTGACCCATAGACCTGCCCCATAGCGACCCATAGTGACCTATAGCAACCCATAGTGAGCCCTAGCACTGCCCCATAGCGACCCGTAGCGACCCATAGCGACCACGAGCCCTGCCCCATAGGGACCCATAGAGACCCATAGGGACCCATAATGCCCCATATTGACCCATAGCTACGCATAGTGACCCTTAAGCCCTGCCCCATAGCGAATAGCGACCCATAGTCATCTATAGGGACCAATAGTGGCCCCTAGCCCTGCCCCATTGCGACCCATAGCGTCCCATAGAGACCCATAGCGACCCATAGTGACCCATAGCAACCCATAGTGGCCCCTAGCCCTGCCCCATAGCGACCCCTAGTGACCCATAGCGACCCCTAGTGACCCCTAGTGTCCCATAGTGACCCATAGACCTGCCCCATAGCGACCCATAGTGAGCCCTAGCACTGCCCCATAGCGACCCATAGCGACCACGAGCCCTGCCCCATAGGGACTCATAGAGACCCAGAATGTCCCATAGCAACCCATAGCGACCCATTGTGACCCATAGCAACCCATAGCAACCCATAGTGGCTCCTAGCCCTGCCCCATAGCGACCCCTAGTGACCCATAGCGACCCCTAGTGACCCCTAGCCCTGCCCCATAGCGACCCATAGCGACCCATAGTGACCACGAGCCCTGCCCCATAGGGACCCATAGAGACCCATAGGGACCCATAATGCCCCATAGCGACCCATAGCGACCCACAGTGACCCATTGCAACCCATAGTGACCCTTAAGCCCTGCCCCATAACGAATAGCGACCCATAGCGACCCATAGTCATCTATAGGGACCAATAGTGTCCCCTAGCCCTGCCCCATTGTGACCCATAGCATCCCATAGAGACCCATAGCGACCCATAGCGACCCATAATGACCCATAGCGACCCATAGCACCCACAGCCCCACCCCATAGCACCCCACAGCACAGCCCTGCGGCACTGCTGCCGGGTGATGTGAGCGCCCGCGCACCCAAAGCGCCCCTTTTTCACCCCAAAACAGGCCCTCGGGCCCCACGGCAATCGGAGCTTTGGCCTTGGGGGCTGTGTCCGGGGCGAGGTGGGGGGAGAGGGTGGGCCCAGGGCTGCCCCAGAGCGACCCACAGAGACCCATAGGGACCCATAGCGACCCATAGAGATCCATAGTGACCCATAGCGACCCATAGCGACCCATAGAGACCCATAGGGACCCATAGCGACCCATAGAGATCCATAGTGACCCATAGCGACCCATAGCGACCCATAGAGACCCATAGGGACCCATAGCGACCCATAGAGACCCATAGGGACACATAGAGATCCATAGTGACCCATAGGGACTCATAGCGACCCATAGAGACCCATAGGGACCCATAGGGACCCGTAGAGATCCATAGGGACCCATAGCGACCCATAGAGATCCATAGAGATCCATAGTGACTCATAGCGACCCATAGCAACCCATAGAGACCCATAGGGACCCATAGCGACCCATAGAGATCCATAGTGACCCATAGCGACCCATAGAGACCCATAGCGACCCATAGAGACACATAGGGACCCATAGAGACCCAGAGCGATCCATAGAGACCCATAGGGACCCATAGAGACCCATAGAGATCCATAGTGACCCATAGCGACCCATAGCGACCCATAGAGACCCATAGGGACCCATAGAGATCCATAGTGACCCATAGGGACTCATAGCGACCCATAGAGACCCATAGGGACCCATAGGGACCCATAGAGATCCATAGGGACCCATAGGGACCCATAGCGATCCATAGAGATCCATAGTGACTCATAGCGACCCATAGCAACCCATAGAGACCCATAGGGACCCATAGCGACCCATAGAAACCCATAGGGACCCATAGCGACCCATAGCGACCCATAGAGACCCATAGGGACCCATAGAGATCCATAGTGACCCATAGCGACCCATAGAGACCCATAGGGACCCATAGAGATCCATAGTGACCCATAGGGACTCATAGCGACCCATAGAGACCCATAGGGACCCATAGAGACCCATAGAGATCCATAGTGACCCATAGGGACCCAGAGCGATCCATAGAGACCCATAGGGACCCAGAGCGATCCATAGAGATCCATAGTGACCCATAGGGACCCGTAGAGATCCATAGGGACCCATAGCAACCCATAGAGACCCATAGGGACCCATAGCGACCCATAGAGATCCATAGTGACCCATAGCGACCCATAGAGACCCATAGCGACCCATAGAGACACATAGGGACCCATAGAGACCCAGAGCGATCCATAGAGACCCATAGGGACCCATAGAGACCCATAGAGATCCATAGTGACCCATAGCGACCCATAGCGACCCATAGAGACCCATAGGGACCCATAGAGATCCATAGTGACCCATAGGGACTCATAGCGACCCATAGAGACCCATAGGGACCCATAGGGACCCATAGAGATCCATAGGGACCCATAGGGACCCATAGCGATCCATAGAGATCCATAGTGACTCATAGCGACCCATAGCAACCCATAGAGACCCATAGGGACCCATAGCGACCCATAGAGACCCATAGGGACCCATAGCGACCCATAGCGACCCATAGAGACCCATAGGGACCCATAGAGATCCATAGTGACCCATAGCGACCCATAGAGACCCATAGGGACCCATAGAGATCCATAGTGACCCATAGGGACTCATAGCGACCCATAGAGACCCATAGGGACCCATAGAGACCCATAGAGATCCATAGTGACCCATAGGGACCCAGAGCGATCCATAGAGACCCATAGGGACCCAGAGCGATCCATAGAGATCCATAGTGACCCATAGCAACCCATATCAACCCATAGAGACCCATAGGGACCCATAGAGATCCATAGAGACCCATAGTGACCCATAGAGATCCATAGTGACCCATAGCAACCCATAGCAACCCATAGAGACCCATAGGGACCCATAGCGACCCATAGAGATCCATAGTGACCCATAGCGACCCATAGAGACCCATAGCGACCCATAGAGACACATAGGGACCCATAGAGACCCAGAGCGACCCATAGAGACCCATAGGGACCCATAGAGACCCATAGAGATCCATAGTGACCCATAGCGACCCATAGTGACCCATAGAGACCCATAGGGACCCATAGAGATCCATAGTGACCCATAGGGACTCATAGCGACCCATAGAGACCCATAGGGACCCATAGGGACCCATAGAGATCCATAGGGACCCATAGGGACCCATAGCGATCCATAGAGATCCATAGTGACTCATAGCGACCCATAGCAACCCATAGAGACCCATAGGGACCCATAGCGACCCATAGAAACCCATAGGGACCCATAGCGACCCATAGCGACCCATAGAGACCCATAGGGACCCATAGAGATCCATAGTGACCCATAGCGACCCATAGAGACCCATAGGGACCCATAGAGATCCATAGTGACCCATAGGGACTCATAGCGACCCATAGAGACCCATAGGGACCCATAGAGACCCATAGAGATCCATAGTGACCCATAGGGACCCAGAGCGATCCATAGAGACCCATAGGGACCCAGAGCGATCCATAGAGATCCATAGTGACCCATAGGGACCCGTAGAGATCCATAGGGACCCATAGCAACCCATAGAGACCCATAGGGACCCATAGCGACCCATAGAGATCCATAGTGACCCATAGCGACCCATAGAGACCCATAGCGACCCATAGAGACACATAGGGACCCATAGAGACCCAGAGCGATCCATAGAGACCCATAGGGACCCATAGAGACCCATAGAGATCCATAGTGACCCATAGCGACCCATAGCGACCCATAGAGACCCATAGGGACCCATAGAGATCCATAGTGACCCATAGGGACTCATAGCGACCCATAGAGACCCATAGGGACCCATAGGGACCCATAGAGATCCATAGGGACCCATAGGGACCCATAGCGATCCATAGAGATCCATAGTGACTCATAGCGACCCATAGCAACCCATAGAGACCCATAGGGACCCATAGCGACCCATAGAGACCCATAGGGACCCATAGCGACCCATAGCGACCCATAGAGACCCATAGGGACCCATAGAGATCCATAGTGACCCATAGCGACCCATAGAGACCCATAGGGACCCATAGAGATCCATAGTGACCCATAGGGACTCATAGCGACCCATAGAGACCCATAGGGACCCATAGAGACCCATAGAGATCCATAGTGACCCATAGGGACCCAGAGCGATCCATAGAGACCCATAGGGACCCAGAGCGATCCATAGAGATCCATAGTGACCCATAGCAACCCATATCAACCCATAGAGACCCATAGGGACCCATAGAGATCCATAGAGACCCATAGTGACCCATAGAGATCCATAGTGACCCATAGCAACCCATAGCAACCCATAGAGACCCATAGGGACCCATAGCGACCCATAGAGATCCATAGTGACCCATAGCGACCCATAGAGACCCATAGCGACCCATAGAGACACATAGGGACCCATAGAGACCCAGAGCGACCCATAGAGACCCATAGGGACCCATAGAGACCCATAGAGATCCATAGTGACCCATAGCGACCCATAGCGACCCATAGAGACCCATAGGGACCCATAGAGATCCATAGTGACCCATAGGGACTCATAGCGACCCATAGAGACCCATAGGGACCCATAGGGACCCATAGAGATCCATAGGGACCCATAGGGACCCATAGCGATCCATAGAGATCCATAGTGACTCATAGCGACCCATAGCAACCCATAGAGACCCATAGGGACCCATAGCGACCCATAGAAACCCATAGGGACCCATAGCGACCCATAGCGACCCATAGAGACCCATAGGGACCCATAGAGATCCATAGTGACCCATAGCGACCCATAGAGACCCATAGGGACCCATAGAGATCCATAGTGACCCATAGGGACTCATAGCGACCCATAGAGACCCATAGGGACCCATAGAGACCCATAGAGATCCATAGTGACCCATAGGGACCCAGAGCGATCCATAGAGACCCATAGGGACCCAGAGCGATCCATAGAGATCCATAGTGACCCATAGGGACCCGTAGAGATCCATAGGGACCCATAGCAACCCATAGAGACCCATAGGGACCCATAGCGACCCATAGAGATCCATAGTGACCCATAGCGACCCATAGAGACCCATAGCGACCCATAGAGACACATAGGGACCCATAGAGACCCAGAGCGATCCATAGAGACCCATAGGGACCCATAGAGACCCATAGAGATCCATAGTGACCCATAGCGACCCATAGCGACCCATAGAGACCCATAGGGACCCATAGAGATCCATAGTGACCCATAGGGACTCATAGCGACCCATAGAGACCCATAGGGACCCATAGGGACCCATAGAGATCCATAGGGACCCATAGGGACCCATAGCGATCCATAGAGATCCATAGTGACTCATAGCGACCCATAGCGACCCATAGAGACCCATAGGGACCCATAGCGACCCATAGCGACCCATAGAGACCCATAGGGACCCATAGAGATCCATAGTGACCCATAGCGACCCATAGAGACCCATAGGGACCCATAGAGATCCATAGTGACCCATAGGGACTCATAGCGACCCATAGAGACCCATAGGGACCCATAGAGACCCATAGAGATCCATACTGACCCATAGGGACCCAGAGCGATCCATAGAGACCCATAGGGACCCAGAGCGATCCATAGAGATCCATAGTGACCCATAGCAACCCATATCAACCCATAGAGACCCATAGGGACCCATAGAGATCCATAGAGACCCATAGTGACCCATAGAGATCCATAGTGACCCATAGCAACCCATAGCAACCCATAGAGACCCATAGGGACCCATAGCGACCCATAGAGATCCATAGTGACCCATAGCGACCCATAGAGACCCATAGCGACCCATAGAGACACATAGGGACCCATAGAGACCCAGAGCGACCCATAGAGACCCATAGGGACCCATAGAGACCCATAGAGATCCATAGTGACCCATAGCGACCCATAGAGACCCATAGAGACCCATAGGGACCCATAGAGACCCAGATCGATCCATAGGGACCCATAGCGACCCATAGTGACCCATAGTGACCCATAGAGACCCATAGCGACCCATAGTGACCCATAGTGACCCATAGAGACCCATAGCGACCCATAGAGACCCATAGGGACCCATAGCGACCCATAGAGATCCATAGCGACCCATAGGGACCCATAGCGACCCATAGCGACCCATAGAGACCCATAGGGACCCATAGCGACCCATAGCGACCCATAGCGACTCATATTGACCCATAGCAACCCATAGAGACCCATAGGGACCCATAGCGACCCATAGGGACCCATAGTGACCCATAGTGGCCCCTAGCCCTGCCCCATAGTGACCCATAGCTACCCATAGCTCTGCCCCATAGCACCCCTCAGCCCTGCCCCATAACACCCACAGCACAGCCCTATAGCACCCCACAGCCCCCCATAGCACCCCACAGCACAGTCCCTGCCCCATAGCACCCCACAGCTCCCCCATAGCACCCCACAGCACAGCTCCTGCCCCATAGCACCCACAGCACAGCCCCCCCATAGCACCCCACAGCCCCCCATAGCACCCCACAGCACAGCTCCTGCCCCATAGCACCCACAGCACAGCCCCATAGCACCCCACAGCACAGCTCCTGCCCCATAGCACCCCACAGCCCCCCCATAGCACCCCACAGCCCCCCATAGCACCCCACAGCACAGCCCCTGCCCCATAGCACCCACAGCACAGCCCCATAGCACCCCACAGCACAGCTCCTGCCCCATAGCACCCCACAGCCCCCCCATAGCACCCCACAGCCCCCCATAGCACCCCACAGCACAGCCCCTGCCCCATAGCACCCACAGCACAGCCCCATAGCACCCCAAAGCACAGTCCCTGCCCCGTAGCACCCCACAGCCCCACCCATAGCACCCCACAACCCTGCCCCATAGCACTCCACAGCCCCTGCCCCACAGCACCCGCAGCTCCGCCCCATAGCACCCACAGCACAGTCCTGCCCCACAGCACCCCACAGCACATCCCCTGCCCCATAGCACCCACAGCACATCCCCTGCCCCATAGCACCCCACAGCCCTGCCCCACAGCAACACCTGCACAGTCTCCACCCCATAGCACCCCAAAGCACAGCCTCATAGCACCCACAACCCCACCCCACAGCGCAGTCCCTGCCCCATAGCGCCCCACACCCCTGCCCCATAGCACCCCACAGCCCCACCCCAGAGCACCTACAGCACATCCCCTGCCCCATAGCACCCCACAGCACAACCCCCACCCCACAGCACCCACAGCAGGGTCCTGCCCCATAGCACCCCCCACCACAGCCCTGCCCCATAGCACCCCACAGCCCTGCCCCATAGCACCCCACAGCTCTGCTCCATAGCACCCCACAGCTCTGCCCCACAGCACCCCACAGCCCCTGCCCCACAGCACCCACAGCTCCGCCCCACAGCACCCACAGCACAGCCCTGCCCCATAGCACCCCCCACAGCACAGCCCTGCCCCACAGCACATCCCCTGCCCCATAGCACCCCCCCAGCCCCTGCCCCACAGCACCCACAGCTCCGCCCCACAGCACCCACAGCACAGCCCTGCCCCATAGCACCCCACAGCCCTGCTCCATAGCACCCCACAGCACAGCCCTGCCCCATAGCACCCCACAGCCCTGCTCCATAGCACCCCACAGCACAGCCCTGCCCCATAGCACCCCACAGCTCTGCTCCATAGCACCCAGAGCACAGCCCTGCCCCATAGCACCCCCCACAGCACAGCCCTGCCCCACAGCACATCCCCTGCCCCATAGCACCCCACAGCTCCGCCCCACAGCACCTACAGCACAGCCCTGCCCCATAGCACCCCCCCAGCCCCTGCCCCACAGCACCCACAGCTCCGCCCCACAGCACCCACAGCACAGCCCTGCCCCATAGCACCCCACAGCCCTGCTCCATAGCACCCCACAGCACAGCCCCTGCCCCATAGCACCCCACAGCTCTGCCCCATAGCACCCCCCCAGCCCCTGCCCCACAGCACCCACAGCTCCGCCCCACAGCACCCACAGCACAGCCCTGCCCCATAGCACCCCCCCCAGCCCCTGCCCCACAGCACCCACAGCTCCGCCCCACAGCACCCACAGCACAGCCCTGCCCCATAGCACCCCCCACAGCACAGCCCTGCCCCATAGCACCTATAGCACAGCCCCACAGCCCCCCCAGCACCCCCCCATCGCGCTCTGGGGCTGTGTGTGTGTGTGTGTGTGTGGGAATGGGTGGGGGCGATGGCCCCACGGCGCCCGGGCCTGTGTGGGGCTGATAAGGGCTCGCACCGCCCCGGGGGGGGGTGGGTGGGTGGGGGAGCCTGGCACCCAAAGCGGCCCCCCGAGGAGCGTGGGGGGCTCGGAGCCACGGCAGAACCCGAGGGAAGGTGCGGGGCTGGGGCTGGGGGGCGCCCCCTAGCGGCGGGTGGCAGTGGGGGTGTCTGGGGGGAGTTTGTGGGGGGTGTCTGGGGGGGTCAATGGGGGTGTCTGGGGGTTATCTGCATTGGGGGGGGTCTGTGGGGCGCCCCCTAGAGGCGGGTGGCTGTGGGGGGTCTGTGGGGGTGTCAATGGGGGTTTCTGGGGGGTATCTGCATTGGAGGGTGTCTGTGGGGCGCCCCCTAGCGGCGGGTGGCAATGGGGGTGTCTAGGGGGAGTTTGTGGGGGGTGTCTGGGGGGGTCAATGGGGGTGTCTGGGGGGTATCTGCATTGGGGGGGGGGGTCTGTGGGGCGCCCCCTATCGGCGGGTGGCAATGGGAGAGTCTGGGGGGCAAGCCATAGCGGGGGATGTCCATAGGGGTGTCTGTGGGGCGCCCCCTAGCGGGGGGTGATAATGGGGGTGTCTGCATAGGGGGTTATCTACATTGAGGGTGTCTGTGGGGCGCCCCCTAGAGGCGGGTGGCTGTGAGGGGTCTGTGGGGGTGTCAATGGGGGTATCTGGGGGGTATCTGCATTCGAGGGTGTCTGTGGGGCGCCCCCTAGCGGCGGGTGGCAATGGGGGTGTCTAGGGGGAGTTTGTGGGGGGTGTCTGGGGGGATCAATGGGGGTGTCTGGGGGGTATCTGCATTGGGGGGGGTCTGTGGGGCGCCCCCTATCGGCGGGTGGCAATGGGAGTGTCGGGGGGGGGGGCAAGCCATAGCGGGGGATGTCCATGGGGGTGTCTGTGGGGCGCCCCCTAACGGGGGGTGACAATGGTGGTGTCTGCATAGGGGGGTATCTGCATTGAGGGTGTCTGTGGGGCGCCCCCTAGAGGCGGGTGGCTGTGGGGGGGTCTGTGGGGGTGTCAATGGGGGTATCTGGGGGGTATCTACATTGGAGGGTGTCTGTGGGGCGCCCCCTAGCGGCGGGTGGCAATGGGAGAGTCTGGGGGGCAAGCCATAGCGGGGGATGTCCATAGGGGTGTCTGTGGGGCGCCCCCTAGCGGGGGGTGATAATGGGGGTGTCTGCATAGGGGGGTATCTACATTGAGGGTGTCTGTGGGGCGCCCCCTAGAGGCGGGTGGCTGTGGGGGGGTCTGTGGGGGTGTCAATGGGGGTATCTGGGGGGTATCTGCATTCGAGGGTGTCTGTGGGGCGCCCCCTAGCGGCGGGTGGCAATGGGGGTGTCTAGGGGGAGTTTGTGGGGGGTGTCTGGGGGGGTCAATGGGGGTGTCTGGGGGGTATCTGCATTGGGGGGGGTCTGTGGGGCGCCCCCTATCGGCGGGTGGCAATGGGAGTGTCTGGGGGGCAAGCCATAGCGGGAGATGTCCATAGGGGTGTCTGTGGGGCGCCCCCTAGCGGGAGGTGACAATGGGGGTGTCTGCATAGGGGGGTATCTGCATTGAGGGTGTCTGTGGGGCGCCCCCTAGAGGCGGGTGGCTGTGGGGGGGTCTGTGGGGGTGTCTGTGGGGGAGTTTGGGGAGGGTGTCTGGGGGGGATCTGCATTGAGGGTGTCTGTGGGGCGCCCCCTAGCGGCGGGTGGCAATGGGGGTGACTGGGGGGTGTCTGGGGGGGGGGGTGTGTGTTTGTGGGAGGTGTCTGGGGGTGTCAATGGGTGCGTCTGTGGGGCGCCCCCTAGCGGCGGGTGGCAATGGAGGTGTCTGGGCGGGGTGTATATAGGGTGCCTATGGGGGCATCTATGGGGGTGTCTGTGGGGTGTCTATAGGGGTGCCTATGGGGGTGTCTTTGGGGTGTCTATAGGGTGTCTATAGGGTGCCTATGTGGGTGTCTATAGGGGTCTCCATGGGGGTGTCTGGGGGGCATCTGCTTTGGGGGTGCCTGGGGGGTGACCCATAGCAGAGGGTGTCTATGGGGGGTGTCTATGGGGTGTCTATAGGGGTATCACCTATAGGGGTGCCTATGGGGGTGTCTGTAGGGTGTCTATGGGGTGGCCTATAGGGGTGTCTTTGCGGTGCCTATGGGGGTGTCTGTAGGGTGTCTATAGGGTGCCTATAGGGGTGCCTAGGAGGGTGTCTATAGTGGTGCCTATGGGGGTGTCTGTGGGGTGTCTATAGGGTGTCTATAGGGTGCCTATAGGGGTGCCTATGGGGTGCCTATGGGGTTGCCTATGGGGTGTCTTTGGGGTGCCTATGGGGGTGTCTATAGGGGTCTCCATGGGAGTGTCTGGGGGGCATCTGCTTTGGGGGTGCCTGGGGGGTGACCCATAGCAGAGGGTGTCTATGGGGGGTGTCTATGGGGTGACTATAGGGGTGTCACCTATAGGGGTGCCTATGGGGGTGTCTATAGGGTGTCTATAGGGGTGCCTATGGGAGTGTCTGTGGGGTGTCTATAGGGTGTCTATGGGGTGCCTATAGGGGTGCCTATGGGGGTGTCTTTGAGGTGCCTATGGGGGTGCCTACAGGGTGTCTATAGGGTGCCTATGGGGGTGCCTATGGGGGTGTCTATAGGGGTCTCCATGGGGGTGTCTGGGAGGCATCTGCTTTGGGGGTGCCTGGGGGGCGACTCATAGCAGAGGGTGTCTATAGGGGTGTCACCTATAGTGGTGCCTATAGGGGTGTCTATAGGGTGTCTATGGGGTGCCTATAGGGGTGTCTATGGGGGTGTCTTTGGGGTGCCTATAGGGGTGCATATGTGGGTGTCTATAGGGGTCTCCATG
>JAUMJJ010001045.1:0-27939 GCA_033556795.1 Tapera naevia | reverse complement strand
CAGGACCCCCAAACTGGGACAGGGACCCCCCCTCCAGCCCCTTCAAACAGCACCCCAAACTCAGACCCCCCAAACTGGGACAGGGAACCCCCCGAGAGGGACAGGGACCACCCCCAGCACCCCTAAATGGGACCCTAAAACGTCACCCCCAAACCAGGACCCCCCCAAACTGGACAGGACCCCCCCCAGCCCCAACAAACAGCACCCCAAACTAAGACCCCCCAAAACTGGACAGGGAACCCCCTGAGAGGGACAGGGACCACCCCCAGCACCCCCTAAATGGGACCCTAAAAGGTCACCCCCAAACCAGGACCCCCAAACTGGACAGGGACACCCCCAGCCCCCACCAAACAGCACCCCAAACCAAGACCCCCCAAACTGGGACAGGGACCCCCCTAAACTGGGACAGGGAATCCCCTGACAGGGACCACCCCCAGCACCCCAAACTGGACCCTAAAACGTCACCCCCCAACCGGGACCCCCCCCCAAACTGGGACAGGGAACCCCCCTCAGCCCCCCAAACTGGGACCTCTCCAGGGGAACGGGAAGCACCCCCCAGCACCCCAAAATGGGACCCCCTAACTGGGATTGGACTCTGCCAAAACTGGGACTGGGATCTCCCCAAACTGGGACTGCGATCCCCCTAAAACTGGGACTGGGATCCCCACAAACTGGGACTGGGATCCCCCCCCAAACTGGGACTGGGATCCCCCCCGAAACTGGGACTGGGATCCCTGAAACTGGGACTGGGATCCCCCGGAAACTGGAATGGGACCCCCTGGAAACTGGGAATGGGACCCCCCCAAAACTGGGACTGGAATCCCTCAAACTGGGACTGGAATCCCCACCAAAACTGGGAATGGGACCGCTCCAAACTGGGACTGGGATCCCCCGAAACTGGGAATGGGATCCCCCTAAAACTGGGACTGGATCCCCCCCCCAAACTGGGAATGGGACCCCCCCCCCAAACTGGGAATGGGACCCCCCCCAGACTAGGACTGGATCCCCTGAAACTGGGACTGGGATCCCCCTAAAACTGGGACTGGATCCCCCCCAAACTGGGACTGGGATCCCCCCCCAAACTGAGACTGAGATCCCCCCCAAACTGGGAATGGGACCGCCCCAAAACTGGGACTGGAATGCCTCAAACTGGGACTGGGATCCCCCCCAAAACTGGGAATGTGACCGCTCTAAACTGGGACTGGGATCCCCCCCAAACTGGGAATGGGACCCCCCCAGACTGGACTGTGATTCCCTGAAACTGGGACTGGGATCCCCCCAAAACTGGGAATGGGACTCCCCCTAAAACTGGGACTGGGACTCCCCCTAAAACTGGGACCTGGGACCCCCCCAAACTGGGACTGGGACTCCCCCAAAACCGGGACTGGAATCCCTCAAACTGGGGGTGGGATCCCCCCCCCCAAACTGGGACTGGGATCCCCCTAAACTGGGAATGGGACCGCTCCAAACTGGGACTGGGATCCCCCGAAACTGGGACTGGGACCCCCCCCGAAACTGGGACTGGGACCCCCCTAAACTGGGAATGGGACCGCTCCAAACTGGACTGGGATCCCCCGAAACTGGGACTGGGACCCCCCCCGAAACTGGGACTGGGACCCCCCTAAAACTGGGACAGGGACTCCCCTAAACTGGGACTGGGACCCCCCTAAAACTGGGACTGGGATCCCCAAACCGGAAATGGAAACCCCCAAACTGGGACTGGGACCCCCCAAATTGGCACTGGGAGCCCCCCCAGCACCCTTGGACAGGGCAGGATGGGACCCCAGACCCACGTTCCCACCTCCCAGAGGCTCAGGACCCTCCCAGCACCCTTGGATGGGTCAGGATGGGACCCCCAGATCCATCCCAACACCCCCAGAGGCTCAGGACCCCCCAGCACCACAGGACAGGCAGGATGGGACCCCCAGAGCCACGTTCCCTCTCTTCTAGAGGCTCAGGACCCCCCCAGCACCACAGGGCAGGATGGGACCCTCAGATCATCCCAACACCCCTAGAAGCTCAGGACCCCAGCACCCTTGAATGGGGCAGGATGGGACCCCCAGACCCATGTTCCCATTTTCCCAGAAGGACAGGACCCCCCAGCACCAAAGGATGGAGCAGGATGGGACCCCCAGACCCACATTCCCACCTCCCAGAGGCTCAGGGCCCCCTCAGCACCCTTGGATGGAGCAGGATGGGACCCCCAGACCCACATTCCACCTCCCAGAGGCTCAGGGCCCCCTCAGCACCCTTGGATGGAGCAGGATGGGACCCCAAGATCCACATTCCCACCTCCCAGAGGCTCAGGGCCCCCTCAGCACCCTTGGATGGAGCAGGATGGGACCCCCAGACCCACATTCCATCTCCCAGAGGCTCAGGCCCCCTCAGCACCCTTGGATGGAGCAGGATGGGACCCCAAGATCCACATTCCCACCTCAGGGCTGGCAGGATGGGACCCCCAGACCCACATTCCCACCTCCCAGAGGCTCAGGGCCCCCTCAGCACCCTTGGATGGAGCAGGATGGGACCCTCAGATCCACATTCCCACCTCAGGGCTGGGCAGGATGGACCCCCAGACCCCAGTTCCCATCTCCCAGAGGCTCAGGACCCGCCGAGAACCCTTGGATGGAGCAGGATGAGACTCCCAGACCCATGTTCCCAGCTCAGGACAGGGCAGGATGGGACCCCCAGACCCACGTTCCCATCTCCCAGAGGCTCAGGACCCGCTGAGAACCCTTGGATGGAGCAGGATGAGACCCCCAGACCCATGTTCTCAGCTCAGGACAGGCAGGATGGGACCCCCAGACCCACATTTCCGTCTCCCAGAGGCTCAGGACCCCCCAAGCACCCTTGGATGAAGCAGGATGGGACCCTCAGATCCATCCAAACACCCCTAGAGGCTCAGGACCCCCCCAGCACCACAGGACAGGGCAGGATGGGCCCCCCAGACCCACATTCCCACCTCCCAGAGGCTCAGGGCCCCCTCAGCACCCTTGGATGGAGCAGGATGGGACCCCCAGACCACATTCCCACCTCCCAGAGGCTCAGGGCCCCCTCAGCACCCTTGGATGGAGCAGGATGGGACCCCAAGATCCACATTCCCCACCTCAGGGCAGGGCAGGATGGGACCCCCAGACCCACGTTCCCATCTCCCAGAGGCTCAGGACCCGCCGAGAACCCTTGGATGGAGCAGGATGAGACCCCCAGACCCATGTTCTCAGCTCAGGACAGGGCAGGATGGGACCCCCAGACCCACATTTCCGTCTCCCAGAGGCTCAGGACCCCCCAAGCACCCTTGGATGAAGCAGGATGGGACTCTCAGATCCATCCAAACACCCCTAGAGGCTCAGGACCCCCCCAGCACCACAGGACAGGGCAGGATGGGCCCCCCAGACTCACATTCCCACCTCCCAGAGGTTCAGGACTCCCCCAGCACCACAGGACAGGCAGGATGGGCCCCCCAGACTCACATTCCCACCATCCAGAGGCTCAGGACCACCCCCAACACCCTTGGATGGGGCAGGATGGACCCCTAAGCCCACCCCTCCCTCCTCACCTGCTGCAGGATCTTGGAGACCATGGACGAGCTCTGCTGGTCAAACACCTTGGAGAGGACCTCCAGCCCCACCAGCACCTTGTCCACCTCACTGGGGGGAGCAGAGGGGGCTCAGCCCTCGTCTGTGCGTCTGTGTGTCCGTTTGTCCGTCCCACCCTCACCCCAAAGCCAAACCCACCTGTGCAGGCGCTTGCAGGAGGTGACCAGGGTCCTGTTGAGGTGGGGGAGGCTGCTGGCCCCACCCCTGACCGCCTCCAGGTCCAGGGAGTAGGAGGTCCTCAGGTACTCGTGGGAGATGGTGCTGAGCCCGTTGGTGCTGGGGGGGGAGGAGGTGGAGGAGAAGGTGGAGGGGGAGAAGGAGGAGGTGGAGAAGGTGGAGGTGGAGGAGGGGGAGGAGAAGGTGGAGGAGGAGGAGGAGAAGGTGGAGGAGGAGGAGGAGGAGGAGGTGGAGGAGGAGAAGGTGGAGGAGGAGGAGGTGGAGGAGGAGGAGGAGGAGGTGGAGGAGGAGGAGACGAGGAGGTGGAGGAGGAGAAGGTGGAGGAGGAGGAGGTGGAGGAGGAGAAGGTGGAGGAGGAGAAGGTGGAGGAGGAGAAGGTGGAGGAGGAGAAGGTGGAGGAGGAGGAGGTGGAGGAGGAGGAGGTGGAGGAGGTGGAGGAGGTGGAGGAGGAGGAGGAGGAGGAGGAGGAGGAGGAGGAGGAGGAGGAGGTGAGGAGGAGAAGGTGGAGGAGGAGAAGGTGGAGGAGGAGAAGGTGGAGGAGGAGGTGGAGGAGGAGGAGGTGGAGGAGGAGGTGGAGGGGAGAAGGAGGAGGTGGAGGAGGTGGAGGAGGAGGAGGTGGAGGAGGAGGAGGAGAAGGAGGAGGAGGAGAAGGTGGAGGAGGAGGAGAAGGAGGAGGAGGAGAGGAGGAAGGAGGAGAGGAGAAGGAGGAGGAGGAGAAGGTGGAGGAGGAGAAGGTGGAGGAGGAGAAGGTGGAGAAGGAGGAGGTGGAGAGGAGGAGGAGAAGGAGGAGGAAGAAAAGGTGGAGGAAGAGAAGGTGGAGGAGGAGGAGAAGGAGGAGGAGGAGAAGGAGGAGGAGGAGAAGAGGAGGAGGAGAAGGAGGAGGAGGAGGAGGTGGAGGAGAAGGTGGTGGAGAAGCAGATGGAGGTGGAGAAGGTGGTGGAGGTGGAGGCAGTGGAAGGGCTGGAGGAGGTGGAGGGGGTGAAGAAGTAAGTGGAGAACAAGGAGATGGAGGTGGAGGAGAAGCTACTGGTGGAGGAGGAGCAGAAGGTGGTGGAGAAGGTCGGTGGTGAAGTAGGTGGAAGACAAGGTGGTGGAGGTGGAGGAGGTGTAGAAGTAGGTGGAGGAGAAGGTGGAGGAGGAGAAGGTGGAGGAGGAGGAGGTGGTGGAGGAGAAGGTGGTCGGAGGAGAAGGTGGGGAGGAGAAGGTGGTGGAGGAGAAGGTGGAGGAGGAGAAGGTGGAGAGGAGAAGGTGGAGGAGAAGGTGGAGGAGAAGGTGGAGGAGAAGGTGGAGGAGGAGGAGGAGGAGGAGGAGGAGGAGGAGGAGGAGAAGGAGGAGGAGGAGAAGGAGGAGAAGGAGGAGGAGGAGAAGGAGGAGAAGGAGGAGGAGGAGGAGGTGGAGGAGGAGAAGGAGGAGGAGGAGGAGGAGGAGGAGGAGGAGGAGGAGGAGAAGGTGGAGGAGGAGGAGAAGGTGGAGGAGGAGGTGGAGGAGGAGGAGGAGGTGGAGGAGGTGGAGGAGGAGGAGGAGGAGGAGGAGAAGGAGGTGGAGGAGGAGAAGGAGGTGGAGGAGGAGGAGGAGGAGAAGGAGGTGGAGGAAGAGAAGGTGGAGGAAGAGAAGGTGGAGGAAGAGAAGGTGGAGGAAGAGAAGGTGGAGAAGGTGGAGGGGGAAAACGGGGAGAAGGGGAGGGGGAGGAGGAGAAGGTGGAGAAGGCGGAAGGGGTGGAAGGGCTGGAGGGAGTGAAGAAGTAGGTGAAGGACCAAGTTGGTGGAGGTGGAGGAGGAGCAGAAGGTGGTGGAGAAAGTGGAGGTGGAAGAGAAGGTGGAGGTGGAGTTGGAGAGGGAGGTGGTTGAGAAGGTGGCGGATGAGGAGGAGGAGAAGGTGGTGGAGAAGCAGATGGAGGTGGAGAAGGTGGTGGAGGTGGAGGCAGTGGAAGGCTGGAGGGGCTGGAGGAGGTGGAGGGGGTGAAGAAGTAAGTGGAGGACAAGGAGATGGAGGTGGAGGAGAAGCTACTGGTGGAGGAGGAGCAGAAGGTGGTGGAGAAGGTGGTGGTGAAGTAGGTGGAAGACAAGGTGGTGGAGGTGGAGGAGGTGTAGAAGTAGTGGAGAACAAGGAGGTGGAGGAGAAGGTGGAGGAGGAGAAGGTGAGGGAGAGAGAAGGTGGAGGAGGAGAAGGTGGAGGAGAAGGTGGTGGAGGAGAAGGTGGTGGAGGAGAAGGTGAGGGAGGAGAAGGTGAGGGAGGAGAAGGTGAGGGAGGAGAAGGTGGTGGAGGAGAAGGTGAGGGAGGAGAAGGTGGAGGAGGAGAAGGTGGAGGAGGAGAAGGTGGTGGAGGAGAAGGTGGTGGAGGAGAAGGTGGTGGAGGAGAAGGTGGTGGAGGAGAAGGTGGAGGAGGAGAAGGTGGAGGAGGAGAAGGTGGAGGAGAAGGTGGTGGAGGAGAAGGTGGTGGAGGAGAAGTGTGGTGGAGGAGAAGGTGGTGGAGGAGAAGGTGGTGGAGGAGAAGGTGGTGGAGAGAAGGTGGTGGAGGAGAAGGTGGTGGAGGAGAAGGAGGTGGAGGAAAAGGTGGTGGAGGAAAAGGTGGAGGAGGAAAAGGTGGAGGAGAAGGTGGAGAGAAGGAGGAGGAGGTAAAGGTGCAGGAGGAGGTGGAGAAGGACAAGGAGACAAGGAGGTGGGACAACCAGGGATGGGATGGGATGGGATTGGACAACCAGGGACGGGATTGGACAACCAGGGATGGGACGGGTTGGGTTGGGACAACCTGGGATGGGACAATGAGGGATGGGATGGGATGGGACAACCTGAGACGGAACTGGACAAGGGATGGGCTGGGACAACCAGGGATGGGACAACCAGGGACAGGATGGGATGGGACAGGCAGGGATGGGACAGGCAGGGCTGATGGGACCACCAGGGTTGATGGGACTACCAGGGTCCAGCAGGGCCACCACCCCTCACCTCTCCCCTTCGGCCGTTCCGAGTCCCACCAGAGCTCCACCGGTGGAACTGGTGGAGCGGAACGTGGTGGCAGTGGTGGCTTCTCATCCTCTCCATCTGCAGAGAAGAAGGGAAGGGGTGGACTGGGGGGGGTCAGTGAGGGCTCCTGGTGGGGACAGGAGGACCTCAGGGCCCAGAGGTCCTACCTGAGTAGTCCTGTCCTCGGAGATGTCCTTGTCCTTGTCCCTCTCCACTGGGAAGAGGAGGGTGCAGACCAGGCCCTGGTTGGGCTGCAGGTAGAGCGCGATCAGCTCGTTCAGCGTCTTGAAGCGCCTCACCTGGACCCCTGCGACGTCTGCGGGGACAGCGGGGACATCAGGGACCACGGGGGGGACAGAGGAGGCCATGGAGAGGTCAATGGTGGCCTCAGGGAGGGACACGGGGTCATCAGTGGCCATGGAAGGGTCATCAATAGTCATGGAAGTGTCACCTGTGGTCATGGAGAGGTCAACAGTGGCCTCAAGGAGAGACACGGGGTCATCAGGGCCATGGTGGGTCAACCATGGTCATGGAAAGGTCAACAGTGGCCATGGAAGGGCCATTAGTGGCCATGCTGGGGTCATCAGTGGCCATGGAAAGGTCAACAGTGGCCTCAAGGAGGGACATGGGGTCATCAGTGGCCATGGAAGGGTCATCAATGGTCATAGAAGGGTCATCTGTGGTCATGGAGAGTCAACAGTGGCCTCAAGGAGGGACATGTGGTCATCAGGGCCATGGTGGGGTCATCCATGGTCATGGAAAGGTCAACAGTGGCCATGGAAGGGCCATCAGTGGCCATGGTGGGGTCATCAATGGCCATGGAAAGGTCAACAGTGGCCTCAAGGAGGGACACTGGGTCATCAGTGGCCATGGAAGGGTCATCAATGGTCATGGAAGGGTCACCTGTGGTCATGGAGAGGTCAACAGTGGCCTCAAGGAGGGACACGGGGTCATCAGGGCCATGGTGGGGTCAACCATGGTCATGGAAAGGTCAACAGTGGCCATGGAAGGGCCATCAGTGGCCATGGAAAGGTCAACAGTGGCCTCAAGGAGGGACATGGGGTCATCAATGGCCATGGAAGGGTCATCAATGGTCATGGAAGGGTCATCTGTGCTCATGGAGAGGTCAACAGTGGCCTCAAGGAGAGACACGGGGTCATCAGGGCCATGGTGGGGTCATCCATGGTCATGGAAAGGTCAACAGTGGCCATGGAAGGGCCATCAGTGGCCATGGTGGGGTCGTCAGTGGCCATGGAGAGGTCAACAGTGGCCTCAAGGAGGGACATGGGGTCATTAATGGTCATGGAAGGGTCACCAATAGCCATGGAAAGGCCAAGAGGGACCTCAAGGAGGGACACGGGGTCATTAATGGTCATGGAAGGGTCACCAATAGCCATGGAAAGGCCAAGAGGGACCTCAAGGAGGGACACGGGGTCATTAATGGTCATGGAAGGGTCACCAATAGCCATGGAAAGACCAAGAGGGACCTCAAGGAGGGACACGGGGTCATTAATGGTCATGGAAGGGTCACCAATAGCCATGGAAAGGCCAAGAGGGACCTCAAGGAGGGACACGGGGTCATTAATGGTCATGGAAGGGTCACCAATAGCCATGGAAAGACCAAGAGGGACCTCAAGGAGGGACATGGGGTCATTAATGGTCATGGAAGGGTCACCAATAGCCATGGAAAGGCCAAGAGGGACCTCAAGGAGGGACATGGGGTCATTAATGGTCATGGAAGGGTCACCAATAGCCATGGAAAGGCCAAGAGGGACCTCAAGGAGGGACATGGGGTCATTAATGGTCATGGAAGGGTCACCAATAGCCATGGAAAGGCCAAGAGGGACCTCAAGGAGGGACACGGGGTCATTAATGGTCATGGAAGGGTCACCAATAGCCATGGAAAGACCAAGAGGGACCTCAAGGAGGGACACGGGGTCATTAATGGTCATGGAAGGGTCACCAATAGCCATGGAAAGGCCAAGAGGGACCTCAAGGAGGGACACGGGGTCATTAATGGTCACGGAAGGGTCACCAATAGCCATGGAAAGACCAAGAGGGACCTCAAGGAGGGACATGGGGTCATTAATGGTCATGGAAGGTTCAATAATGGCCTCAAGGAGGGACATGGGGTCATCAGGGCCATGGTGGGGTCATCAGTGGCAACGGAAGGGTCAACAGTAGCCTGGAAGGGTCAACAGTGTCTTCAAGGAGGAACACACGGACATCAGTGGCCAGGGAAGGGTCACCAACAGCCATGGAAGGGTCAACGGTGGCCTCAAGGAGGGACATGGGGACATCATGCACCATGGCGGGGTCATCAGTGGCCACGGAGGCGTCTTCAGTTGTCATAGAAGGGTCACCAATGGCCATGGAAGGGTCACCAGTGGCTATGGAAGGCTCAAAAATGGCCATGGTGGGGTCAGTGGTGGCCTCAAGGAAGGACATGGGGTCACCAGTGGCCACGGTGGGGTCACCAGTGGCCACGGTGGGGTCACCAGTGGCTACGATGGGGTCACCAGGGGGGATGAAGGTGATGGAGGGGATGGACCACGATGGGAATGGGTCTGGAAAAGGCCATCCCCAGCTCCATCCCCATCACCTCCTCCATCCCCATGGTCCCCCATCCCCATATGGGGACCCCCCCCCGTTAACGGGCCCCCCCCATGAAAGTGACCCCCCCATCCCCCTTAAAGGGGACCCCCCATACAGTGACCCCCTGTGCAGGGTCCCCCCAATATAGGGACACACACCCCCCTCTCTGCATGGTCCCACTTAAAGGGGGTCCCCTCATACAGGGACCCCCCCTTTATAGGGGTTCCCCTATTAAAGGGACCCCCCCAACGCATAGACCCCCCCTATTAAAACGGTCCCCGCACACGTAGACCCCCCTCCCTTAAAGGGGACCCCCCCCCATATAGTGACCCCCTGTGTAGGGTCCCCCACCCCATACAGGGAACCCCCTCTAAAGGAGCCCCCCATACACAGACCCCCCAAAACCCCCGTTATAGGGGTCTCCCCATACAGGGACCCCCCCCATACAGTGACCCCCATTAAAGGGGACACCCCCATGCATGGATTCCCCCTTAAAGGGGTTCCCCCATTCAAGGGACCCCCCCCCAATGCATAGAAACCCCCTTAAAGGGGACCCCCCATACTGTGACCCCCTGCGTAGGGTCCCCCCTCCATATAGGGACCCCCCCGTTAAAGGGGACTCCCCCCCACTTAAAGGGGACCCCCAAACAGTGACCCCCTGTGAAGGGTGTGTCGCCCCCCCCCCAAAACAGGGACCCCCCCTCTAAAGGGGTCCCCCCATAAACAGACCCCCCCATACAGGGACCCCCCCCCTCTAAAGGGGTCCCCCCATAAATAGACCCCCCCATACAGGGGACCCCCATACACAGACCCACCCCATACAGGGGACCCCCCTCTTTATGGCCCACATTAAAGGGGTCCCCCTAAATAGGGACCCCCCATGCAGAGACCCCCCACTTAAAGGGGACCCTCATACAGTGACCCCCTGTGAAGGGTGTGTCTCCCCCCCCCCCCCAAAACAGGATCCCCCCCTCTAAAGGAGTCCCCCCATAAATAGACCCCCCCATACAGGGACACCCCCCTTCTAAAGGGGTCCCCCCATACACAGACCCCCCATACAGGGGACCCCCTCTTTATGGCCCACATTAAAGGGGTCCCCCTAAATAGTGACCCCCCATGCAGACACCCCCATTAAAGGGGACCCCCCATACAGTGACCCCGTGTAAGGTCCCCCACGCCCCCTACAGGGACCCCCCAATTATAGGGGTGCCCCCATACAGGCACCCCCCTTTACCTCATACAGGGACCCCCATTAAAGGGGACACCCCCATGCATGGGCCTCCCTTAAAGGGGACCCCCCATACAGTGACCCCCCCCCCAAATAAAGGGGTCCCCCCATGCATGGACACCTCACCATACAGGGAACCCTCCCCTGCATGGCCCCCCCTTAAAGGGGGTCCCCCTCTGCATGGTCCCCATTAAAGGGGGTCCCCTCATACAGGGACCCCCCCTTATAGGGGTTCCCCTATTAAAGGGACCCCCCCAACGCATAGACCCCCCCTATTAAACGGTCCCCGCACACGTAGACCCCCCCCCCCTTAAAGGGGACCCCCCATATAGTGACCCCCTGTGTAGGGTCCCCACCCCATACAGGGAAACCCCTCTAAAGGAGCCCCCCCCATACAAAGACCCCCCACACCCCCATTATAGGGGTCTCCCCATACAGGGACCCCCCCCCATACAGTGACCCCCATTAAAGGGGACACCCCCATGCATGGATCCCCCCTTAAAGGGGTTCCCCCATTCAAGGGACCCCCCCCAATGCATAGAAACCCCCTTAAAGGGGACCCCCATACTGTGACCCCCCTGCATAGGGTCCCCCCTCCATATAGGGACCCCCCCATAAAGGGGACTCCCCCCCACTTAAAGGGGACCCCCAAACAGTGACCCCCTGTGTAGGGTGTATCACCCCCCCCATACAGGGACCCCCCCCCTCTAAAGGGGACCCTCCATACACAGACCCCCCCATACAGGGGACCCCCCTCTTTATGGCCCACATTAAAGGGGTCCCCCTAAATAGGGACCCCCCATGCAGAGACCCCCCACTTAAAGGGGACCCCCATACAGTGACCCCCTGTGAAGGGTGTGTCTCCCCCCCCCCCCAAAACAGGGATCCCCCCCTCTAAAGGAGTCCCCCCATAAATAGACCCCCCCATACAGGGACACCCCCCTTCTAAAGGGGTCCCCCCATACACAGACCCCCCCATACAGGGGACCCCCTCTTTATGGCCCACATTAAAGGGGTCCCCCTAATAGGGACCCCCCATGCAGAGACCCCCATTAAAGGGACCCCCCCATACAGTGACCCCGCGTAAGGTCCCCCACGCCCCCTACAGGACCCCCCAATTATAGGGGTGCCCCCATACAGGCACCCCCCTCCTCATACAGGGACCCCCATTCAAGGGACACCCCCATGCATGGGCCTCCCCTTAAAGGGTTCCCCCATTCAAGGGACACCCCTATGCATAGCCCCCCCCTTAAAGGGGACCCCCCATACAGTGACCCCCCCCCCCGAAATAAAGGGGTCCCCCCATGCATGGACACCTCACCATACAGGGAACCCTCCCCTGCATGGCCCCCCTTAAAGGGGGTCCCCCTCTGCATGGTCCCCATTAAAGGGGGTCCCCTCATACAGGGACCCCCCCTTATAGGGGTTCCCCTATTAAAGGGACCCCCCCAACGCATAGACCCAACGCATAGACCCCCCCCATTAAAACGGTCCCCGCACACAT
This sequence comes from Tapera naevia, assembly GCA_033556795.1. NCBI lineage: Eukaryota > Metazoa > Chordata > Aves > Cuculiformes > Neomorphidae > Tapera > Tapera naevia. The sequence continues at coordinate 15,876 of JAUMJJ010001045.1, read as the reverse complement.
AGACCCCCCCCCTCTTAAAGGGGACCCCCCATATAGTGACCCCCTGTATAGGGTCCCCCACCCCATACAGGGAACCCCCCTCTAAAGGAGCCCCCCCAATACACAGACCCCCCACACCCTCATTATAGGGGTCTCCCCATACAGGGACCCCCCCCCATACAGTGACCCCCAGTAAAGGGGACACCCCCATGCATGGATCCCCCCTTAAAGGGGTTCCCCCATTCAAGGGACCCCCCCCCAATGCATAGAAACCCCCTTAAAGGAGACCCCCCATACTGTGACCCCCTGCGCAGGGACCCCCCCCATATAGGGACCCCCCCATTAAGGGGACTCCCCCCCACTTAAAGGGGACCCCCAAACAGTGACCCCCTGTGAAGGGTGTGTCTCCCCCCCCATACAGGGACCCCCCCCTCTAAAGGGGTCCCCCCATAAATAGACCCCCCCATACAGGGACCCCCCCCCTCTAAAGGGGTCCCCCCATACACAGACCCCCCCATACAGGGGACCCCCCTCTTTATGGCCCACATTAAAGGGGTCCCCCTAAATAGGGACCCCCCATGCAGAGACCCCCATTAAAGAGGACCCCCCCATACAGTGACCCCGTGTAAGGTCCCCCACGCCCCATACAGGGACCCCCCCCAATTATAGGGGTGCCCCCATACCCCCCCTTATAGGGGCTCTCCCATTAAAGAGACCCCCCCCCCTTGCACAGAGCCTCCCCAATAAAGGGGTCCCCCCATACTGGGGCCCCCTCCATACTGGGACCCCCCCTTATAGGGGTTCCCCCATTAAAGAGACGACCCCCCCCCATGCAGAGTCGCCCCAATAAAGGGGTCCCCCCATACTGGGATCCCCTTCATACTGGGACCCCCCCCCATTAAAGAGACCCTCCCCACGCACAGAGCTGCCCCACTAAAGAGGTCCCCCCATACTGGGACCCCCCTCCATACAGGGACCCCCCGTTATAGGGACTCCCCCATTAAAGAGACCCCCCCCACTAAAGGGGTCCCCCATACTGGGACCCCCTCCATACTGGGACCCCCCCCGTTATAGGGGTTCCCCCATTAAAGAGAACACCCCCCCATGAGAGAGCCACCCCACTAAAGAGGTCCCCCCATACTGGGACCCCCTCCATACAGGGACGCCCCCCTTATAGGGGCTCCCCCATTAAAGAGCCCCCCCCCCCCCCCCCATGAGAGAGCCAGCCCACTAAAGGGGTCCCTCATACTGGGACCCCCCCATACTGAGACCCCCCCCCATACTGGGATCCCCCCCCATACTGGGATCCCCTGTTAAAGAGACACCCCCCTATACAGAGCCACCCCACTAAAGGGGTCCCCCCATACTGGGACCCCCCCCTGATAGGGGCTCTCCCATTAAAGAGACGACCCCCCCATGCACAGAGCCGCCCCAATAAAGGGGTCCCCCCATACTGGGACCCCCTCCATACTGGGAAACCCCCTTATAGGGGCTCCCCCATTAAAGAGACCCCCCCCCTGCACAGAGCCCCCTACTAAAGGGGTCCCCCCATACTGGGACCCCCCCTTATAGGGGCTCCCCCATTAAAGAGCCCCACCCCATGAGAGAGCCAGCCCACTAAAGGGGTCCCTCATACTGGGACCCCCCCCCATACTGGGATCCCCCATTAAAGAGACCCCCCCCCCCACGCACAGAGCTACCCCACTAAAGGGGTCCCCCCATACTGGGACCCCCCCCTTATGGGGGTTCCCCCATTGAGGAGACCCCCCCCACGCACAGAGCTGCCCCACTAAAGGGGTCCCCCCATACTGGGACCGCCTCCATACTGGGACCACCCCTTATAGGGATTCCCCCATTAAAGAGACGACCCCCCCCACGCACATAGCCCCCCCCCCACTAAAGGGGTCCCCCCATACTGGGACCCCCCCCATACTGGGACCCCCCCCTTATAGGGGCTCCCCCATTAAAGAGACCCCCCCTATGCACAGAGCCGCCCCACTAAAGGGGTCCCCCCATACTGGGACCCCCCCTTATAGGGGCTCTCCCATTAAAGAGACCCCCCCCATGCATACAGCCGCCCCAATAAAGGGGTCCCCCCATACTGGGACCACCCCCATACTGGGACCCCCCCTTATGGGGGTTCCCCCATTGAGGAGACCCCCCCCATGCATACAGCCACCCCATTAAAGGGGTCCCCCCATACTGGGACCACCCCCATACTGGGACCCCCCCCTTATAGGGGCTCCCCCATTAAAGAGACGCCCCCCCCATGCATAGAGCCGCCCCACTAAAGGGGTCCCCCCAAACTGGGACCCCCTCCATACTGGGATGCCCCCATAGAGGCTCCCCCCATGCATGGGTGCCCCCCCCCCCCCTTACTGGGACCCCCTTCTGCATGGTCCCCCTTAAAAGGGGTGTCCCCCCCCTATACAGAGACCCCCCCAATTTATGGATCCCCCATGCATTGCCCCCCCCCCATTAAAGGGGACCCCCACACAGTGACCCCCTGTAGGATCCCCTCCCCCCAATAAAGGGGTCCCTCCCATATAGGGACCCCCCTATTAAAGGGGTGTCCCCCCCCCCACATGGCCCCCCCAAGGGATCCCCCCCCCCGCATGGCCCCCCCTAAAGGGGTTCAGGGCCCCCCCAAAGGGGTTCCCCCCCCTGCATGGCCCCCCCCTTGCAAGGAACACCCCTCTTAAAAGGGTGCCCCCCCCCCCAATAACGGGGTCCCCCCTTGCATGAACCCCCCCCCCCCCCACAGGGACCCCCCCCATTAAAGGGGACACCCCCCCCGCCCCGCTCTGAGCACCAGTAGGGGGGCTCTGGGCACTGGGGAGGCACTGGGGAGGCACTGGGGAGGCACTGGGGAGGCACTGGGGAGGCACTGGGGAGGCACTGGGGAGGCACTGGGAGGAACTGGGAGGAGGGGGGCTTATATGGGGACCCCCTGTGGCACCCAGAGCCAGAGGGGGTCCCCAGCACCTCAACCTCCCCTCCTCCCAGTGCCTCCCAGTTCCTCCCAGTGCCCACCTGCACGACCAGTGCCCCCCCCCCCACCGTGGCACCCAGAGCTGGTGGGGTTGGGGAACTCCAGCACCTCAACCTCCCAGTGCCACCCAGTGCCTCCCAGTTCATCCCAGTGCCCACCTGCATGACCAGTGCCCCCCAGTGGCACCCAGACCCCCCTCCCAGCGTCCCCAGTGCCCCCCAGTGGCACCCAGAGCCTCCCAATTTTGCATTCTGGAGGGGGAGTCCCTGGTACCCCTGGCCACCCTCCCAGTGCCTCCCAGTACACCCAGAACCCCCTCCCAGTGTCCCCAGTGCCCACCTGCACAGCCAGAGCCCCCGCCATGGCACCCAGACCCCCCTCCCAGTGTCCCCAGTGCCTCCCAGTGGCACCCAGTTCTGTATTGCGAGAGGGCTCCCTGGCACCCCAAACCCCCCTCCCAGTGCCCCTCAGTGCCTCCCAGTTCATCCCAGTGCCCCCCAGTGCCAACCTGCACGGCCAGAGCTTCCCAGTGGCAACCAGTGCCCCCCAGTTTTGCATTCTGGGGGGGGCCTGGCACCCCAAACACCCTCCCAGTGCCTTCCAGTGCCTCCCAGTGCCCACCTGCATGGCCAGAGCTCCCCTGTGCCACCCAGTCCCTCCCAGTTCTTCCCAGTGCCCCCCAGAGGCAGAGAGGATCCCTGGCACCTCAATGCCCCCCCCTCCAGTGGTCCCAGCGCCTCCCAGTTCATTCCAGTTGCCCCCTAGTGCCAACCTGCATGGCCAGAGCCTCCCAGTGGCAACCAGTGCCCCCAGTTTTGCATTCTGGGGGTGGTCCCTGGCACCCCAAATCCCCTCCCAGTGCCTCCCAGTTCCTCCCAGCTCATCCCAGTGCTCACCTGCGTGACCAGTGCCCCTCAGTGCCAACCTGTGCCACCCAGTGCCTCCCAGTTCATCCCAGTGCCCCTCAGTGGCACCCAGAGGCAGAGGGGATCCCTGGCACCTCAACTCTCCCTCCCAGTGCCCCCAGTGCCTCCCAGTTCCTCCCAGTGCCCACCTGCATGACCAGTGCCCCCCAGTGGCACCCAGACCCCCCTCCCAGTGTCCCCAGTGCCCCCCAGTGGCACCCAGAGCCTCCCAATTTTGCATTCTGGAGGGGGAGTCCCTGGTACCCCTGGCCACCCTCCCAGTGCCTCCCAGTACACCCAGAACCCCCTCCCAGTGTCCCCAGTGCCCACCTGCACAGCCAGAGCCCCCGCCGTGGCACCCAGACCCCCCTCCCAGTGTCCCCAGTGCCTCCCAGTGGCACCCAGTTCTGTATTGCGAGAGGGCTCCCTGGCACCCCAAACCCCCCTCCCAGTGCCCCTCAGTGCCTCCCAGTTTGTCCCAGTGCCCCCCAGTGCCCACCTGCATGGCCAGAGCCTCCCAGTGGCAACCAGTGCCCCCAGTTTTGCATTCTGGGGGTGGTCCCTGGCACCCCAAATCCCCTCCCAGTGCCTCCCAGTTCATCCCAGTGCCCATCTGCGTGACCAGTGCCCCTCAGTGCCAACCTGCGCCACCCAGTGCCTCCCAGTTCATCCCAGTGCCCCTCAGTGGCACCCAGAGGCAGAGGGGATCCCTGGCACCTCAACTCTCCCTCCCAGTGCCCCCAGTGCCTCCCAGTTCCTCCCAGTGCCCACCTGCATGACCAGTGCCCCCCAGTGGCACCCAGACCCCCCTCCCAGCGTCCCCAGTGCCCCCCAGTGGCACCCAGAGCCTCCCAATTTTGCATTCTGGAGGGGGAGTCCCTGGTACCCCTGGCCACCCTCCCAGTGCCTCCCAGTACACCCAGAACCCCCTCCCAGTGTCCCCAGTGCCCACCTGCACAGCCAGAGCCCCCGCCGTGGCACCCAGACCCCCCTCCCAGTGTCCCCAGTGCCTCCCAGTGGCACCCAGTTCTGTATTGCGAGAGGGCTCCCTGGCACCCCAAACCCCCCTCCCAGTGCCCCTCAGTGCCTCCCAGTTCATCCCAGTGCCCCCCAGTGCCAACCTGCACGGCCAGAGCTTCCCAGTGGCAACCAGTGCCCCCCAGTTTTGCATTCTGGGGGGGGCCTGGCACCCCAAACACCCTCCCAGTGCCTTCCAGTGCCTCCCAGTGCCCACCTGCATGGCCAGAGCTCCCCTGTGCCACCCAGTCCCTCCCAGTTCTTCCCAGTGCCCCCCAGAGGCAGAGAGGATCCCTGGCACCTCAATGCCCCCCCCTCCAGTGGTCCCAGCGCCTCCCAGTTCATTCCAGTTGCCCCCTAGTGCCAACCTGCATGGCCAGAGCCTCCCAGTGGCAACCAGTGCCCCCAGTTTTGCATTCTGGGGGTGGTCCCTGGCACCCCAAATCCCCTCCCAGTGCCTCCCAGTTCCTCCCAGCTCATCCCAGTGCCCACCTGCGTGAACAGTGCCCCTCAGTGCCAACCTGTGCCACCCAGCGCCTCCCAGTTCATCCCAGTGCCCCTCAGTGGCACCCAGAGGCAGAGGGGATCCCTGGCACCTCAACTCTCCCTCCCAGTGCCCCCAGTGCCTCCCAGTTCCTCCCAGTGCCCACCTGCATGACCAGTGCCCCCCAGTGGCACCCAGACCCCCCTCCCAGCGTCCCCAGTGCCCCCCAGTGGCACCCAGAGCCTCCCAATTTTGCATTCTGGAGGGGGAGTCCCTGGTACCCCTGGCCACCCTCCCAGTGCCTCCCAGTACACCCAGAACCCCCTCCCAGTGTCCCCAGTGCCCACCTGCACAGCCAGAGCCCCCGCCGTGGCACCCAGACCCCCCTCCCAGTGTCCCCAGTGCCTCCCAGTGGCACCCAGTTCTGTATTGCGAGAGGGCTCCCTGGCACCCCAAACCCCCCTCCCAGTGCCCCTCAGTGCCTCCCAGTTCATCCCAGTGCCCCCCAGTGCCAACCTGCACGGCCAGAGCTTCCCAGTGGCAACCAGTGCCCCCCAGTTTTGCATTCTGGGGTGGGCCTGGCACCCCAAACACCCTCCCAGTGCCTTCCAGTGCCTCCCAGTGCCCACCTGCATGGCCAGAGCTCCCCTGTGCCACCCAGTCCCTCCCAGTTCTTCCCAGTGCCCCCCAGAGGCAGAGAGGATCCCTGACACCTCAATGCCCCCCCCTCCAGTGGTCCCAGCGCCTCCCAGTTCATTCCAGTTGCCCCCTAGTGCCAACCTGCACGGCCAGAGCCTCCCAGTGGCAACCAGTGCCCCCAGTTTTGCATTCTGGGGGTGGTCCCTGGCACCCCAAATCCCCTCCCAGTGCCTCCCAGTTCCTCCCAGCTCATCCCAGTGCCCACCTGCGTGACCAGTGCCCCTCAGCGCCAACCTGCGCCACCCAGTGCCTCCCAGTTCATCCCAGTGCCCCTCAGTGGCACCCAGAGGCAGAGGGGATCCCTGGCACCTCAACTCTCCCTCCCAGTGCCCCCAGTGCCTCCCAGTTCCTCCCAGTGCCCACCTGCATGACCAGTGCCCCCCAGTGGCACCCAGACCCCCCTCCCAGTGTCCCCAGTGCCCCCCAGTGGCACCCAGAGCCTCCCAATTTTGCATTCTGGAGGGGGAGTCCCTGGTACCCCTGGCCACCCTCCCAGTGCCTCCCAGTACACCCAGAACCCCCTCCCAGTGTCCCCAGTGCCCACCTGCACAGCCAGAGCCCCCGCCGTGGCACCCAGACCCCCCTCCCAGTGTCCCCAGTGCCTCCCAGTGGCACCCAGTTCTGTATTGCGAGAGGGCTCCCTGGCACCCCAAACCCCCCTCCCAGTGCCCCTCAGTGCCTCCCAGTTCATCCCAGTGCCCCCCAGTGCCAACCTGTACGGCCAGAGCTTCCCAGTGGCAACCAGTGCCCCCAGTTTTGCATTCTGGGGGTGGTCCCTGGCACCCCAAATCCCCTCCCAGTGCCTCCCAGTTCCTCCCAGCTCATCCCAGTGCCCACCTGCGTGACCAGTGCCCCTCAGTGCCAACCTGCGCCACCCAGTGCCTCCCAGTTCATCCCAGTGCCCCTCAGTGGCACCCAGAGGCAGAGGGGATCCCTGGCACCTCAACTCTCCCTCCCAGTGCCCCCAGTGCCTCCCAGTTCCTCCCAGTGCCCACCTGCATGACCAGTGCCCCCCAGTGGCACCCAGACCCCCCTCCCAGCGTCCCCAGTGCCCCCCAGTGGCACCCAGAGCCTCCCAATTTTGCATTCTGGAGGGGGAGTCCCTGGTACCCCTGGCCACCCTCCCAGTGCCTCCCAGTACACCCAGAACCCCCTCCCAGTGTCCCCAGTGCCCACCTGCACAGCCAGAGCCCCCGTCGTGGCACCCAGACCCCCCTCCCAGTGTCCCCAGTGCCTCCCAGTGGCACCCAGTTCTGTATTGCGAGAGGGCTCCCTGGCACCCCAAACCCCCCTCCCAGTGCCCCTCAGTGCCTCCCAGTTCATCCCAGTGCCCCCCAGTGCCAACCTGCAAGGCCAGAGCCTCCCAGTGGCAACCAGTGCCCCCCCGTTTTGCATTCTGGGGGTGGTCCCTGGCACCCCAAATCCCCTCCCAGTGCCTCCCAGTTCCTCCCAGCTCATCCCAGTGCCCACCTGCGTGACCAGTGCCCCTCAGCGCCAACCTGCGCCACCCAGTGCCTCCCAGTTCATCCCAGTGCCCCTCAGTGGCACCCAGAGGCAGAGGGGATCCCTGGCACCTCAACTCTCCCTCCCAGTGCCCCCAGTGCCTCCCAGTTCCTCCCAGTGCCCACCTGCATGACCAGTGCCCCCCAGTGGCACCCAGACCCCCCTCCCAGCGTCCCCAGTGCCCCCCAGTGGCACCCAGAGCCTCCCAATTTTGCATTCTGGAGGGGGAGTCCCTGGTACCCCTGGCCACCCTCCCAGTGCCTCCCAGTACACCCAGAACCCCCTCCCAGTGTCCCCAGTGCCCACCTGCACAGCCAGAGCCCCCGCCGTGGCACCCAGACCCCCCTCCCAGTGTCCCCAGTGCCTCCCAGTGGCACCCAGTTCTGTATTGCGAGAGGGCTCCCTGGCACCCCAAACCCCCCTCCCAGTGCCCCTCAGTGCCTCCCAGTTCATCCCAGTGCCCCCCAGTGCCAACCTGCACGGCCAGAGCTTCCCAGTGGCAACCAGTGCCCCCCAGTTTTGCATTCTGGGGGGGCCCTGGCACCCCAAACACCCTCCCAGTGCCTTCCAGTGCCTCCCAGTGCCCACCTGCATGGCCAGAGCTCCCCTGTGCCACCCAGTCCCTCCCAGTTCTTCCCAGTGCCCCCCAGAGGCAGAGAGGATCCCTGGCACCTCAATGCCCCCCCCTCCAGTGGTCCCAGCGCCTCCCAGTTCATTCCAGTTGCCCCCTAGTGCCAACCTGCATGGCCAGAGCCTCCCAGTGGCAACCAGTGTCCCCAGTTTTGCATTCTGGGGGTGGTCCCTGGCACCCCAAATCCCCTCCCAGTGCCTCCCAGTTCCTCCCAGCTCATCCCAGTGCCCACCTGTGTGACCAGTGCCCCTCAGTGCCAACCTGCGCCACCCAGTGCCTCCCAGTTCATCCCAGTGCCCCTCAGTGGCACCCAGAGGCAGAGGGGATCCCTGGCACCTCTCCCTCCCAGTTCCCCCAGTGCCTCCCAGTTCCTCCCAGAGCCCACCTGCATGACCAGTGACCCCTAGTGGCACCCAGAGCCCCCTCCCAGTGTCCCCAGTGCCTCCCAGTGGCACCCAGAGCACCCCAATTTTATATGGCGGGGGGGGGTCCCTGGCACCCAGACCACCCTCCCAGTGCCTCCCAGTGCCACCCAGTTCATTCCAGTTGCCCCCCAGTGCCCACCTGCACGGCCAGAGTCCCCCAGTGGCAACCAGTGCCCCCCAGTGCCCCCCAGTTTTGCATTCTGGGCAGTGTCCTTGGCACCCCAAACCCCCTCCAGTGCCTCCCAGTGCCTCCCAGTGCCTCCCAGTGCCCACCTGCACAGCCAGGCAGTCGTCCTCGTCGGGCAGGATGCGATAGGTGTGCACGTGCTTCTGGAACCTGAGGGGCACCAGTGCCACCAGTGAGACCACCCAGTGCCACCAGTGCCATCCCTCAGCGCCACCAGTGCCCCCAGTGAGACCCTCCCAGTGCCCCCAAGTGCCCCCAGTGAGAACTCCAAGTGCCCTCCAGTTCCATCCCCCCAGTGCCCCCAGTTGTCACCAGTGAGACCCCCCAGTGAGACCCCCCCAGTGCCACCAGTGAGACCCCGTAAGTGCCACCCCAACGCCACCAGTGCCATCCGCCCAGTGCCACCAGTGAGACCCCCCCCAAGTGCCCCCAGTGCCATCTGCCCAGTGTCACCAGTGTCACCAGTGAGACCCCCTCAGTGCCGACCCCCCCAGTACCACCAGTGAGACCTCCCCAGTGCCACTCTCAGTGCCCCAGTCAGACACAAGTGTCACCAGTGCCACTCCCCAGTGAGACCCTCCCAGTGCCCCCAAGTGCCACCAGTGAGACCCTCCCAGTGCCCCCAAGTGCCACCAGTGAGACCTCCCAGTGTCCCTAGTGTCATCCCCCAGTGCCACCAGTGCCCCCAGTGAGATCCCCCCTAGCGTCCCCGGTTCAACAAGTGAGACCCTCCCAGTGTCCCCAGCGCCACTCTCAGTGCCCCAGCGAGACCCTCCCAGTGCCACCAGTTCAACCAACAAAGACCTCCCAGTGCCCCCAGTGAGACCCCCCAGTGTCACTCCCCCAGTGCCACCAGTGAGATCCCCCCAGTGCCACCAGTTCAACCAACAAAGACCTCCCAGTGCCCCCAGTGAGATCCCCCAGTGTCACTCCCCCAGTGCCACCAGTGCCATCCGCCCAGTGCCACCAGTTCAACCAACAAAGACCTCCCAGTGCCCCCAGTGAGATCCCCCAGTGTCACTCCCCCAGTGCCACCAGTGCCACCCCCCCAAGTGACACCAGTGCCACCCCCCAGCGCCACCAGTGAGATCCTCCCCAGTGCCCCCAGTTCAACCAGTGAGACCCCACCCAGTGAGACCCCCCCAGTACCCCCAGTCCGCTGCCACCCTGGATCCTGGGGACACCCCCACTGGTTTGGGGCCCACACCCCCATCTACCAGTGCTGCCCTGTGCTCGCCCCCCCCAACCCCCCCGCCATGCCCAGGACCCCCCAATGCCCACTGCCCCCCCCCTTCTGCTGCCCCCCCTCCTCCTGCCCCTTGCATATCTCCCAGTGCCCCCCCAAAACCCCCTCTGTTGCCCCCCAGACCCTACTCTCCTGCCCCCCCAGACCCCCCTACTGCCCCCCAAACCCCCCTCTTGCCCCATTGCATAGCTCCCAGTGCCCCCCGGGATGCCCCCCACACCCCCCCTCTGCTGCCCCCCCGATGCCTTCTCCTGCCCCCCAGATCCCCCTCTGCTGCCCCCCCATCCCCTCTGCTGCCCCCGACCCCCTCCACTGCCCCCCCAAACCCTCCTCTGCTGCCCCCCGACCCCCCTCCGATGCCCCCCTCCCCCCATCCCCTCTCCTGCCCCCCCAGACCCCCCTCTCCTGCCCCCTCCCCCGATCCCCTCTTCTGCCCCCCCCAACCCCTCTGCTGCCCCCCGACCCCCTCCAATGCCCCCCAAACCCTCTCCCCCCACCCCTCTCTTGCCCCCCAACCCCCGCTGTTGCCCCCCCAAACCCCACTCCGCTGCCCCCCAAACCCTCTCCCCCCACCCCTCTGCTGCCCCCCTGACCCTCACAGACCCCTCCCTGTTGCCCCCCTCCAGTGCCCCCCAGACCCCCTTCCACTGCCCCCCAGACCCCTGACCCTTCTCTGCTGCCCCCCCCAAAGCCCCCCTCTGCTGCCCCCCCAACCCTGCTCTCCTGCCCCCTCGACCCCCCCGCTGCCCCCCAAAGCCCCCCCGGTGCCCCCCGACCCCCTCCAGACCCTCTCTGCTGCCCCCTCACCCTCTCCGCTGCCCCCAAACCCTCTCCCCCCACGCCTCTATTGCCCCCCCAAAACCCCCCAGACCCCTCTCTGTTGCCCCCCCAAACCTCATTCCAATGCCCCCCCAAACCCTCTCCCCCCACCCCTCTGTTGCCCCCCCGACCCCCCCGTTGCCCCCCCAAACCCCACTCCGCTGCCCCCCCAAACCATCTCCCCCCACCCCTCTGCTTTCCCCCACCCCGAGCCCCACAGACCCCTCTCTGCTGCCCCCCAGACCCCCCCATTGCACCCCCGACCCCTCTCTGCTGCCCCCACCCCCCTCTCTGCTGCTCCCCGACCCCCCCACTGCCCCCCCAAACCCCTCTCTGCTGCCCCCCCCGGACCACACTCTCCTGCCCCCCGCCCCCTAAATGACCCTCTGCTGCCCCCCGACCCCCCTCGCTGTCCCCCCAAACTCTCCTCTGCTGGCCCCCACCCCTCTGCTGCCCCCAGACCCCCCTCTGCTGCCCCCCCCGATCCCCTCTCCTGCCCCCCTCAGACCCCCCCTCTGCTGCCCCCTCCCCCCATCCCCTCTCCTGCCCCCCAGACCCCCCTCTGCTGCCCCCCCCGATCCCCTCTCCTGCCCCCCCCAGACCCCCCCTCTGCTGCCCCCTCCCTCCATCCCCTCTCCTGCCCCCCCCAGACCCCCCTCTGCTGCCCCCTCCCTCCATCCCCTCTCCTGCCCCCCCAGACCCCCCTCTGCTGCCCCCCCCCCGATCCCCTCTCCTGCCCCCCCCAGACCCCCCCTCTGCTGCCCCCTCCCTCCATCCCCTCTCCTGCCCCCCCCAGACCCCCCTCTGCTGCCCCCTCCCTCCATCCCCTCTCCTGCCCCCCCAGACCCCCCTCTGCTGCCCCCCCCCCGATCCCCTCTCCTGCCCCCCCCAGACCCCCCCTCTGCTGCCCCCTCCCTCCATCCCCTCTCCTGCCCCCCCCAGACCCCCCTATGCTGCCCCCTCCCCCCATCCCCTCTCCTGCCCCCCCCAGACCCCCCTCTGCTGCCCCCTCCCCCCATCCCCTCTCCTGCCCCCCCCAGACCCCCCCTCTGCTGCCCCCTCCCTCCATCCCCTCTCCTGCCCCCCCCAGACCCCCCTCTGCTGCCCCCCCCCCGATCCCCTCTCCTGGCCCCCCCGACCCCCCTCCGATGCCCCCCGACCCCCCTCCGCTGCCCCCCGACCCCCATCCCCTCTCCTGCCCCCCCCCAGACCCCCCTCTGCTGCCCCCCCATCCCCTCTTCTGCCCCCCCCACTCCTCTCCACTGCCTCCTTGACCCCCCTCTCCTGCCCCCCGATCCCCTCCACTGCCCCCCAAACCCTCTCCCCCCACCCCTCTGTTGCCCCCCCGACCCCCACTGTTGCCCCCCCGATCCCCACTCCGCTGCCCCCCCAAACCCTCTCCCCCCACCCCTCTGTTGCCCCCCCGACCCCCCCGTTGCCCCCCCAAACCCCACTCCACTGCCCCCCAAACCCTCTCCCCCCACCCCTCTGCTTCCCCCCCCCTGAGCCCCACAGACCCCTCTCTGCTGCCCCCCCAGACCCCCCCATTGCACCCCCGACCCCTCTCTGCTGCCCCCTCCCCCCTCCCCTGCCCCCCTGACAATCCCCCCACTCACAGTCCCCCTCCAGCCCCCTCCCCCATGCCCCCCCCCACTCACAGGAGGCCCCCCGCGCCCCCCACTCACAGCCCCCCCCACACTCACAGCCCCCCCACTCAGTCTCCCCCTCCACTCAGTCCTTCTCCCACTCACAGTCCCCCCCACAGTTCCCCCCCGTTTCCCCCCCACAGTCCCCCCACAGTTTCCCCCTCCCCTCACAGTCCCCCTCCCAGTTTCCCCCTCCCCTCACAGTCTTCCCCCCCAGTTTCCCCCTCCCCTCACAGTCCCCCTCCCAGTTTCCCCCTCCCCTCACAGTCTTCCCCCCCAGTTTCCCCCTCCCCTCACAGTCCCCCCCCCCAGTTTCCCCCTCCCCTCACAGTCCCCCCCAGTTTCCCCCCTCCACAGTCCCCCCCAGTTTCCCCATCCCCACACAGTCCCCCCCCCCAGTTTCCCCCTCCCCTCACAGTCCCCCCCAGTTTCCCCCTCCCCTCACAGTCCCCCCCAGTTTCCACCCCCCACTCACAGTCCCCCCCCAGTTTCCCCCTCCCACTCACAGTCCCCCCCAGTTTCCCCCTCCCCCCACAGTCCCCCCCCCAGTTTCCCCCTCCCCTCACAGTCCCCCCCAGTTTCCACCCCCCACTCACAGTCCCCCCCCAGTTTCCCCCTCCCACTCACAGTCCCCCCCAGTTTCCCCCTCCCCCCACAGTCCCCCCCCCAGTTTCCCCCTCCCCTCACAGTCCCCCCCAGTTTCCCCCTCCCACTCACAGTCCCACCCCAGTTTCCCCCTCCCCTCAAAGTCCCCCCCCCCCAGTTTCCCCCCCCTCACAGTCCCCCCCAGTTTCCCCCTCCCACTCACAGTCCCCCCCCAGTTTCCCCCTCCCCTCACAGTCCCACCCCAGTTTCCCCCTCCCCTCAAAGTCCCCCCCCCCCAGTTTCCCCCCCCCTCACAGTCCCCCCCAGTTTCCCCCTCCCCTCACAGTCCCCCCCAGTTTCCCCCTCCCCTCACAGTCCCCCCCAGTTTCCCCCTCCCCTCACAGTCCCCCCCAGTTTCCCCCTCCCCTCACAGTCCCCCCCCAGTTTCCCCCTCCCCTCACAGTCCCCCCCAGTTTCCCCCTCCCCTCACAGTCTTCCCCCCCAGTTTCCCCATCCCCCCCAGTTGCCCCCTCCCCTCACAGTCCCCCCCAGTTTCCCCCTCCCCTCACAGTCTTCCCTCCCCAGTTTCCCCCTCCCCTCACAGTCCCCCTCCAGTTTCCCCCTCCCCTCACAGTCCCCCTCCCAGTTTCCCCCTCCCCTCACAGTCCCCTCCCAGTCTCCCCCTCCCCTCACAGTCCCCCTCCCAGTTTCCCCCTCCCTCACAGTCCCCCCCAGTTTCCCCCTCCCCTCACAGTCTTCCCTCCCCAGTTTCCCCCTCCCCTCACAGTCTTCCCCCCCCAGTTTCCCCCTCCCCTCACAGTCCCCCCCAGTTTCCCCCTCCCCTCACAGTCCCCCCCCAGTTTCCCCCTCCCCTCACAGTCCCCCCCAGTTTCCCCCTCCCCTCACAGTCTTCCCCCCCCAGTTTCCCCATCCCCCCCCAGTTGCCCCCTCCCCTCACAGTCCCCCCCCCAGTTTCCCCCTCCCCTCACAGTCCCCCCCCAGTTTCCCCCTCCCCTCACAGTCCCCCCCAGTTTCCCCCTCCCCTCACAGTCTTCCCTCCCCAGTTTCCCCCTCCCCTCACAGTCCCCCTCCAGTTTCCCCCTCCCCTCACAGTCCCCTCCCAGTTTCCCCCTCCCCTCACAGTCCCCTCCCAGTCTCCCCCTCCCCTCCCAGTCCCCCCCCAGTTTCCCCCTCCCCTCACAGTCTTCCCCCCCCAGTTTCCCCATCCCCCCCCAGTTGCCCCCTCCCCTCACAGTCCCCCCCCCAGTTTCCCCCTCCCCTCACAGTCCCCCCCCCCCAGTTTCCCCCTCCCCTCACAGTCCCCCCCCCCCAGTTTCCCCCTCCCCTCACAGTCCCCCCCCCCCCAGTTTCCCCCTCCCCTCACAGTCCCCCCCAGTTTCCCCCTCCCCTCACAGTCCCCCCCCCCCCAGTTTCCCCCTCCCCTCACAGTCCCCCCCCCCCCAGTTTCCCCCTCCCCTCACAGTCCCCCCCAGTTTCCCCTCCCCTCACAGTCCCCTCCCAGTTTCCCCCTCCCCTCACAGTCCCCCTCCCAGTTTCCCCCTCCCCTCACAGTCCCCCCCAGTTTCCCCCTCCCCTCACAGTCTTCCCTCCCCAGTTTCCCCCTCCCCTCACAGTCTTCCCCCCCCAGTTTCCCCCTCCCCTCACAGTCCCCCCCAGTTTCCCCCTCCCCTCACAGTCTTCCCTCCCCAGTTTCCCCCTCCCCTCACAGTCCCCCCCCAGTTTCCCCCTCCCCTCACAGTCCCCTCCCAGTTTCCCCCTCCCCTCACAGTCCCCCTCCCAGTTTCCCCCTCCCCTCACAGTCCCCCCCAGTTTCCCCCTCCCCTCACAGTCTTCCCTCCCCAGTTTCCCCCTCCCCTCACAGTCTTCCCCCCCCAGTTTCCCCCTCCCCTCACAGTCCCCCCCAGTTTCCCCCTCCCCTCACAGTCCCCCCCCAGTTTCCCCCTCCCCTCACAGTCCCCCCCCAGTTTCCACCCCTCCCCTCACAGTCCCCCCCCCGTTTCCCACACACACAGTCCCCCCCCAGTTTTCCCCTCCCCTCAGTCCCCCTCCAGTTTCCACCCCCCACTCACAGTCCCCTCCCAGTTTCCCCCTCCCCTCACAGTCCCCCCCCCCGTTTCCCCCTCCCCTCACAGTCCCCCCCCCAGTTTCCCCCTGCCCTCACAGTCTTCCCCCCCCAGTTTCCCCCTCCCACCCCCCCTCCTTTTCTCCCTCACTCACAACCCCCCCCAGTCTGTCATCCCACCCCAGCCTCCCCTCCTCACAGCACCCCCCCTACAGCCCCCCACTCACAGTCCTCCCTCTCAAAGCCCCCCCCCACAGCCCCCCCCACTCACAGCGCCCCCCCTACAGTCCCCCCGTCCTCCCCCCACTCACAGGTCCCCCCCACTCACAGTCGTGTGTCCCCCAGTCTCCCCCCCCTCACAGCCCCACCCACTCACAGCCCCCCGCCTACAGTCCCCCCCCCCTCACAGTCGTATCCCCCCTCACAGCCCCCCCCACTCACAGCCCCCCCCACTCACAGCCCCCCCCACTCACAGCCCCCCCCCACTCACAGTCGTATCCCCCCTCACAGCCCCCCACTACTCACAGTCCCCCCCCTACAGTCGCCCCCCTCCAGACGCCCCCCTCCAGACGCCCCCCTCCAGACGCCCCCCTCCACCCCCCTCCCCACTCACAGCCCCCCTCCCACTCACAGTCCCCCCCCCAGTCGTGTCTCCCCCTCCTCCAGCCCCCTCCC